>JAOVVI020004663.1:0-17371 GCA_028571085.2 Nepenthes alata
GAAGACTTTTTTATTGACTTGAGCGTCGAAATATTTTCGGTGGGACAACATCCCGCCGACACACTGACCTCATGTTCTGTTTAGTGGTGTGCAGGATCCAGCTCAGGGAACGGAGCCGGAACTACGACAAGAGGATCGCCCGAATCTGTTTAAAATTCGGATCTAGAGACGCATCAGGTATAATATGCTTTTTCTTTTTATAATACTATTTTATTTTATTTTATCATGATTCACTCACTCCCTTCAAAAAAAAAAAAAAAAGTAAAGCAGAAATATGAAATATAACTTTCAAGCATAGAGAAATATAATATTGAAATATTAAATCCAAAAATATATTCAATGAAATTTACTTATATTATTAAGTTTTTATTTGAATTTAAGCAAAATAATTAGAGAAAAATTTAAATAGAAATGTATTTAAAATCACATAAAATTAGGCATTTATTTTAATTATGTTGATTTATGTGGGTTATTTAAAAATAAATATTACATTATGTCTGCCATAGCCCAACCCAACTGACTCCTCCGCCTTCCTCCGCCGCTCCGGGCGCTTTGCTGTCTTATGCTCTCTCTCTCCAGTACTCGTCACCGAGGTGCTATCTATCTCCTGCTTGATTTCAGGTTGAGGTTGATTCACTTAACCCTAAGGCAAATATATGATTCCAATTTCAACATTTGTATCATAATTTTGTATTTAGGTATTACAGTGTTGATCATAAGTAGCCAGATGGTGCGTAAATGTTGTTTAAGTAACTTGTAATAAAACCAAGTGATGATTCTGTTAGTTTATCCCAGAGTTTCCCGGTAATGAAAATGCAAATTTGCATTGTAATCTGTGTAATTCCGGCTCTTTCCTTTTTCTTTTTTTTTTTGTTCCAAAAAAGTCTATTGCAGGGCCTCAATTCATCTTGTCTTTGGTTGGCAATCCATGTAATCCGTGCAATTATACTGGTAAACGTAATTGAGATACTTGTTGAGTATTTGGGGTCCCAAATTACATTTTATCTTTCCAAATGTTTATACATTCAGTTAATTGATTTACATAGCCGACAAAGGTAACTGTGTTACTTCTGTTGTTTACATTCATATTCTCCTGAATTCACCCCTTATTTGCTTCCATTTTCCACGTTTTTTTTCCTTTTATTGTAGTTTGAGGGGTGGTTGGAGGTTTCAAAAAGTAAGGGATTATGATTTGTTGCCAACATTTAGTAGTTGCAATAGCTATCAACAAAGTACATGGAAAGTGAATCCGCAAAATGGATTGCTTGATATATTATATGTTTTGCAGTTACAGTCAACTAAGTATAGCTATCGACCATTGATGTCAAATCATTCCCAAAACAGAAAGGGTGGCTCAATACATGAGGCTTCATTTGTTGCGAACTTTGGAGAGAGTAAGATCTAAGTACCCTTGCCTCTCTGCAGTTCTGAGAAACTATTTTTATGGTTAAACATGTGACTTATAAATTGTATGAGAACAGCTATACCATTGTGCAGTACACCCTCGAAATCATTCCAAAACTGAACCGACTAATTTTGTGCACCAGAATAATATGCAACAACGTGCTTTATGTACTAAATAAAAATTCTATAGTCTCACTGAATTACTAATGTTTTTTTTATCATTATATTGTTGTACCTTGTGCTAGGGCAAACGCATCAAAGATAAGATGTTTCTTTGGTGTAATGGGATTTACCTGCGTCATTAACTGAAGGTTTTCACCTGGGGAACATGTCTGTGATTGATATAGTTAAGTCTTGCCTTGATTCTATTCAACAGGTAAAACCCCTTTTTTTGAAAAAAAGCTATAGCTGCTTATACATTACCATGCGCTATTTTTCTTGCTGTTTGAGTTGTCTTCATGTGTTGGAAATTTTTGCTTTGTTGATTTGTCTATTATTTACTGGTGATTCATGGGGTTTAGTTGCATGCCATGGTTCATGTCAAATGAGACATCATCTAAGACCTTCTTATCAGCTTGAATGACTGATGAAATCAATTCAGCAGATTTTTGGTGGATCTCTTCTTAATTTTATTTGTTGGATTCCTTGATCAGATATAACTCTTGGTACATGTGGACTGTGGCAGTTTGTGATGCAATGCTAACGAGTAATTAATAAGTTGCCCATGAGTATTTTAGATATTTATGATATACTTAATAAATGATATGTGCTCAGTTCAACAACTTACATAATCCATCAAACAATCAGGGACTTGGAATTAAATCTCAGAATTTGTGGGATGGGATGATGACAAAATTAATGGCTGACGTTTTAAGGAAAAATCAATGTGCTTTGTATTTTTAACAAAAGCCACCATGCTTCGGTACTCAAACCATTGACTCCCTTCTTTTGATAGTTGACAACAATAGCTGTTTGTGCATTTTTTGATTTTTCAGTATGTGCTTGGTGCTTGTGCTGAGTATTTCATTATGTACCATCCATACTAGATGTGGCTGTGCTCTGAAATGTCCTCCAAATGAAAAGAAAATGGGAGAAAAGTAAAAAAAAAAGAATCATGCTGTCAACTCCTATTGTCACATGGTGTTGTTCAACACCTTCATTTTCCAATCTTGCAACTCCACTCTATTTTCTACTCCTTGTAAGCCATCTCCAACATTTAGTATAATTTACTGCAATCAACCTTCTAGCATCTTCAATCGTGTACAAATTATTATTATCCTTTCGTTTTTGTATAAACCAAAAACAATAAGTGAAACTTTTTAGAATCTTTAATTCTGGGGCTAACCTGTCAATAATTGCTCAGGACTCATCCCGAGCAGCCATTACCTGATCTTTTTTACCTCTCACTGCTTGTATCATAAATTCTTACCATTTCCCTTAAAGGAATCTCTAGATGCTTGTTAGCCTTTTTAACTTCTTTCTTCTCTTGAGCGGGTTTTTTTTTTAATCATTAGTCTTTTTTTTTTTTTAAATTGTATTTCCATTCCTTTGTCTCCGTTCCAATTTTCATGATCACTGACATTTATAAACATATGGTTTAGCAGTTTCACGTTTCTCAACATGATTCATCCAAATATCTGGCTGTTTTTCTCAGCATTCTTGCATTCCGAGATGAAGCCTTAGGCTAAGGAATTTGACCCTCCTTGTATACCGAAGGGTGGAAAAAGGTATTGACATCTAACTGGGAAAAAGATTTGTTTGCACATACAACCGGTGATGTGGTGTCCTGACCAAGGTTGTCCTGCTGTGTAGTCACTCTAAAACATGCTCCAGGTCATTTTTGAAAATGGAACTGGTGGCTTTTCAACTTGTATTCAATTTGGATGAGTTAATTGGGAGCCCAGACAACAATCACCCCTTACCGGAAAAAATAAAATAAAACAAACAAAAGAAATAGGAAAGGGAAAAAGTGTTCTGTTCTGCTGTCCTTTGATAAAGTCTCCTCGGCTTCATGATTCAATATTCCATCTTTTCTTACATTATTTTGTTTAAAATATCAATTATTTAGATAGCTGAGCACCTTGAGGGAGCAATTGTTTACCTTGATTCTGGATGCACGGAGAGTTTCCAATATCTCGGGGCATTCCCTTTGTTATTGGAATATGGAGTACGAGCTGTTTGCAGCTTGGAGAACATGTGTCCCCTTGACATGGTAAGGACATACTTTTTTGCCTGTTCAAGAGTTACTGGCTCCATGTTGTCTGCAAAAAAAGATTTTAATGTCATATGCTGCTTCTCAGTTTTAATTGGAAGACAGTTAGCCGATGGATTCATATCCTTTCTGTCTACCCTTTGGAAGGATCTGTTATTCTGGTGTCTGATTGACTTGAAACTTTGTCATAAACTTCCCATTGTGAGTTTTATGGTATTAGGGATATATCCTGTTGGCGTTGAGGTCCAATGGTGGTCTTTTGATATTTTCAATTTTAAATTTCTTTGACCAAGATATTGCTATTTCTTGTTTATTATAGTATTCTATTAAAGCTAGTTATTGCTAGAGGGTTGTCTCATTCTTTTTCTTCTTTTTTTTTTTAACTGAAAAAATGAGAAACTTGTAGGTGAAACTGTGAACCTTCCCTTGATTATATAGTTTCTGGCAATTTGGGGGCATAAAAGCTCTGCTAATGGATGAGACCCTGACATTCCTCTTTTGCTAGTAAGTGGAAGATATGATTTATCCCCCACTCACCCAAAAAAATGAAAACAAAAAAGAGAGAGATGTGTTGTTATTAGAGTTTTCTGGTGTCAAATGCTTTTGTAGTAGACGGTGTAGGTAAAATTACCTCTTCCTATTTTTTGTTAAGAAAAATCTAGGTACCTTGCTATCTCTCAATATATACCTGCTTTCCAAATTTCCCTGTCAAGGCTCACTGTTGTGTTTATAAGAAAATTTCTAAACTGTCTTCATATAGTACCTGTTAATGGAAAATTTCCCCCTCGCTCTAGGTTGTTGATTGGAATGCAAGTCCTGATCCTGCAAAGAAAATTTTGGTAATCACATCTCGTCTCCTTAGTGATACACATCGGTACATACTACGGTGCCTGAATACACATCAAGTTGTTCATTATTGTTTGATATTCACATCTATCTCAGAGGTGCGTATCCTGCCGAACTGTTTTTGTGCTGCTTCCTCACTTTACTTCTAGACCCCCTTCTCCTTTTCTGGAGCCTATTTTCACTGTTTTCTGCGGTTGGACATTTTATGTCTTAATGCATTCCCATCACTTATCTAGCTGCACTTTTAACTATGCATGCAGACCGAGGATCAGTATAGTACAAGTTCTGTGCAGATTAAATAGTTGTCTATTTTATGCATGCTTTCCACAGGGTTTTCAATAGTAGTTATGCCGTAAAAAGTTTTTATGTTGTGTGAGGGTTATTTTAAAATCAAGCAGATCCTTCTTCTGACATATTCAAATTGTTTCTTAGAAGCAATATACAGACTGGGAGAGCCAGAAGATAAGCATTTGGGAGGAATGAGAGTGAAGTTCTATATGATATCTGGCAGTGTAATTGAGTAGAAATAGGAGCAAGGAAAGTACAATCAAAACAAGTCTTTGCATTCATGCTCTTCTAGAATTTTAGAACTATTTACCGTGCAATTTAAAAAATTTCAACTTTGAAGTTTTGATAGTGTTTAAGTTTTCCTAATATAGATATAAAATTGTTCTATAAAGAAAGTGCTATCAAAACTTGAGCTGTTGTTTACACTAATATTTAACCTTAGTTTAGCATGTCTAATTGGCATGTGTTTTCAACCTTACTTGTACTTTTCAATTTCAGATAGCACACTCTTCCTATCCTGATTCACCTCTGGGTCCAGATGCTTTCCATGAATACGAGTCCTTGTTAATCCAAGATTATGATGAACTTGTGAATAAACACAAATCCAAGTTAGTAGATTTGGAAGGGCGGAGTTCTCAAGCAAAATTGATCTTCGAAGATGAAGGATGGTCACAACTTGATGAGAAGGGCATTTCTCACCTTGTAGCTAGTCCTGGTGAAGGAGATTTCGATGAAGATGATCACAAGGACAGTGAACATAAAAGGCCAAAGTTGGTTGTCTCTGTGCATCACTTTCCTATGATGTTGTGTCCTTTAACACCTAAAGTCTTTGTCTTACCTTCTGGAGGATCAGTTGCTGAAGCGATCTTATCAGCTGAACATGAGGATTCACTTAGCCCTGGCTTACCTCCACTGAGCACAGGCATGACTTCTGATGGTGAAGATGTTCCTGGAGCAACTCTTACAGCCCATTTTCTCTATTATCTGGCAGCCAAGGTAATAATTGCTTTGCATGTTTGAGCAGTTCTATCACTTCTCTCTGAGATATTCTTTTCTTTTATTTTTCCAGAATTTAGTTATACTTAGCCTAGATTTTTTTAACCTTATTGAACAAGAGTTTAAATGAATTCTACAACGGCAAGAACCTTCTTAATCGTGTATATATTATTTCCTTCTCTAGGGATGACGGAGTTAGGAAATCATTCTTGAGAGCTAACTAAAACATTTATGATAACAATAATAACAAAACCTTAAGTCTCATTATGTGGGTTCAGCTATATGAGTCCACCTTCGTCATTTCACTCGATTAAGTGAAATATCCTTGAGAGTAAAAATAATAGTAAATTATTTTTTATTACCACACTTCAAGCTTTCCGTACTTTTTTTTCAGTCACAACTAATTCACAATTCTTTACAAGTACTTCATTTAGCCTATGTTTTAAAAACAACCTTTTATTTTATTTTCAAAATTGCTCAGTTATAGAAACAATTTTATACTTTATTTTTCGCATGCAAACTAGAAACTAAACGGAGTTTACACAATGTGTCATCAATTTCCATATAAATCACTTTTGTGTCCTTTGTGAAGCAAAACGAGAACAAGTGAAAAATTATTTGGTACAGGGGAGTATCCGATAAGGGGTTTCCAATGATTGGTGGGGACGATTTGGCTGGACTTGGGTTTTAATGCATCATTGCTGCCACCTAAAGGTCAGTTTTGTGTATTAGTCTCACTTTGTCCCGTGGCATTTGGGAATTCGGGATGCTCTGCCACTTGAAGTTATAGTGCTAGACATGTAAAGTGAAGCAGCTAAAAGCGCTACCAACCAATGGAACTCTTTTGAATCTTTGCCTGCTAGGCAAGAGGATAGCAATTCCACCATTATATGCTACTTGAATTCATTTCGACCGTTTGGCCCTGTTGTTGTCTCCTTTGCTATCTCCAAATGTATAAGAAACTAGCTGAACTGTTTCATGGAATTATTAAAACTTGTCATGAGAGGCTTGTTAGTGTAATTTTCTTGTCTGTTTTTCTTTGTATCTACTTGTGAATGCTTATCATCAGTTCATCACTTAGTCTTCTAATTCTTTTGAATTCGTAGATGGATCTGAAACTTGAAGTTTTTTCCCTCGGTGACCTATCAAAAACAGTTGGAAGGATTTTGACCGACATGTCAAGTCTTTATGATGTAGGCCGTCGAAAAAGATCTTTGGGTTTGCTACTTATTGATCGTACATTGGATATTCTAACCCCCTGCTGTCATGGGGACTCCTTTTTCGATCGAACATTTTCAGCTTTGCCTCGCAGGCAGAGATTAACATCCTCTATTCGTGCAAAGAGCTCAGAAATCCAGCAAAAGCATTCTCCTAGCCTACAGCGTGCTCCGCTTGATGTTCTAATACCACTTGGCAATATTATCAGCGTTAATGATTCTGGAGCTGACAACTTTCAACTTTTGCAAAGTCTTGAAGCCTTTCTCTGTGGATGGAATTGTGGCAACTCTGCTTCCATGATCCAGGATTTAGTCGATCTTAGCCCAAAAGTTAATGATCAGAAGTCCATTTACTCCAAAAATGAGCTTCTTAATGGGTCTTTTGTTGTTGCAGAAAATTTTCGTGGGACACCTTACCTGGAAGCTCTGTTTGATAGAAGAATGAAAGATGGGACCATACTTGTCAAGAAGTGGCTCCAAGAAACCTTGTGCAGGGAGAATATTACTGTGAATCTAAAGGCTCGCCCAGGTTCTGCTACAAAATCAGAGTTGGAATCCATGATAAAAGCACTGGCTAAATTTGACTCATCTTTGCTAAGAAATAAAGGAATTATTCAATTGGCAGCAGCTGCAGTCAATGCTCTTGACGAACTACATTGTGCTAGATGGGATGCATTTATTAGTGCGGAAAAGATGTTGACTGTCTGTGCTGGAGACACAAGTCAGAATCTTGCTGCTCAAATCAGTGACCTTATAAATAAGAGCATTGTAGCTGGATCTCACGGAGGAAAATTAAATTCCTCTGAAGGTTTGCTTTCTTTTAGGGATGCTTTGCTTCTAACTATCATTGGGTATATCCTGGCTGGTGAAAATTTCCCTACCTCAGGATCTAGTGGTCCGTTTTCTTGGCAAGAGGAGCATTCATTGAAAGAAGCTGTTGTCGATGCAATCTTTGAGAACCCATTGGCAGCAAAGCTCAAGTTTCTTCATGGTCTAATAAATGAGCTTGAAGCATACAGAAACATGATTAATTCAAAAGAAACCAAAGAAGAGTCCGAAAATGAATTATCAATTGATGATCTTGACGATGATCAGTGGGGAAAGTGGGGTGACGAAGACGCTGACACTGATAGTAATAAAGAGCATGTGTATGATGATATGCGGCTGAAATTGGAGCTGCATGATCGGGTTGATAATCTTTTCAGGTTTTTTCACAAATTATCCAGTTTAAAGAGGAGAAATATACCACTGAGAGAAGGTCCAGTGGGCTCAGATAGTGGTATCGATGGTGATTCCTATGAGACTAAAGGGCTTTTATACAAACTATTAACACGGGTTTTGTGCAAATATGATGTACCTGGCTTAGTGCACCACTCTTCCACTGTGGGCAGACTTTTTAAAAGTGGGTTGGGAAGATTTGGCCTCAGTCAGGTAAGCTTTTGCCCAATTTTTTTCAGTTTCCGTTCACCAAAATATCAAATATCTATTCCCTAATTTAACTTTGGGCTGTTCAAATTCTGCAGGCAAAACCTAGTCTTGCAGACCACAATGTCATCCTTGTTTTTGTTATGGGGGGGATCAATGGTGTAGAGGTTAGAAATTCTATAACTCATCTGCATCTCCTTCCTCCAACCTAAAAGAGTTCACACGTGTTAGCATATTTGCACTTGCACGTTGAGTTCTGTTAGGCTTGTCCCATTTTTTATTATATTTCATACTTTGAACGATGATCTTTTATCTTTGTAACTGGACTGTTAGGATTATAACAATACGTTAAAATGTGTTGGGCTCACATTTAGAAAACAACATTTAGAACCACAAATATTTAGAGAGGGGTGAATAGGTATTTCTTTGCCGTAGTACAAAATAAAAAATTGTAATGTCAATACACGTAAAGAAATTATATATCTAAATACTTAAATATAAATCATTACCATTCACGAGTATATGACGTAATGTAAAATATTTAAATAGATAGAATGCAATATTTGATGAGAAAGAGAAACTCTTGAACAACTCGTTCACATAGAAAATCCTTTGAGTTTTATGTAATGTAAAATATTTAAATAGATAGAACGCAATATTTGATGACGAAGAGAAACTCTTGAACAACTCGTTCACATAGAAAATCCTCAGAGTTTTTAGTCATCAACTGAAAATCCACTATATAAAATGATAAACTTATAGACTAATGAACAGATACATTAGATCTCTAGCCAATTAACCCTAGATACACGACTATCTAAAACCCTCCTTAGATCTGTAAGCCCGCAACTATCTGGACACCTTTTGGTCTCTTCAAGTGGATCTTTATTTAATCAAACTTCTCTTGCCAAAATACGTTTCAAATCTACACGCGAGCCACACACTGTAACTCCATAGTTTGTAGGTTAACAAATATAAGGTACAAAATTAGAATAGGTGAGGGGTCTCAAAAACAAGGTTTTTTTTGTCAAATAAGAAGGATCTTTTAAGAAATAAGTGATTCTCTCAATCTCATGGTTGTCCATATAGTCACTCAAAGAAGGCTCACTCTCACTGCAATTTAAATCTTGTGCATATCCCATATTGAGGGAGGTTTGGTCTTAAAAATATGGAAGAAATCTCTGGTCAAAATAATTTCAACTGATGGATAATGGGCATGAATTGTATCCCGCATAAGTGGCTATCTTGTGGTTAACCTGCAATTCATCTCTGGAAGTCCATAGCTTGGTGGCCTTCTTGCGGTCAACTTGCGGCTTGTTTCTGAAAGTTTCACTGCATATAGGTTATTTAAGCGGCTAGCTCGATGCATACTTCTAGAGCTTTTTAGCTTAAGCTATTAGCTAGTTTCTATCAAACTTCAAGAAATAAAGATTAAACTACTATCTAGCTTCTATCAAGCACTAGGACAAAAATAGTTTGAACGGTTAATAAGCTCTTATTTAGCATTCAAACACGAAATATATAATTAAATAAGATAATATACTTAATATACAACTCAAAATATCACTAAATTTGCCAACATTAAGGACCAAACTAACAATCTTCACCTTCGGTAATTTTCGTAGTACAATACTTCATAACATGATCTATAAAAAATATAAATTCTGATAACTACCTAATCAGAATCTCTAAACATCTTAAACTCTCATGGTTGAAGACATTATTCTGTACAAGCTACAAACTCAACACAACCACATAAAACATAGAATAATATAGTGTTAAAACAAAGATTATAATACTAAAAATATAATGTCCAACATTTACATGACACAATATCTAAAATACACAATAACATATCTCCCCATAAAGCAAACTAAACAAATAATGTAATTCCCCTCGGACAAAATATATCTCTTCCCTTTAATCAATGCACATCATTCCTTTTTAATGTTTCTCTCCCTTTTTGTCACAAAATAACAAAGGGCAACTCACAGAAAGGCTACTTGAGAATTAAAGAGAGTTAATAACAACAACAAAAGAGAAGTGACATTAATAATCAAAAGGGACTATAAAACAACAATCAACGTTACTCGGCATACTAATAGCTAAGACAGGCCTGAACAATGAAAAACAAAATAATTTTCTTTCGATTCGAAAGGCTTTTAAAGAAAAAATGACAATGCTTGGTGAAAACATAATATATAAAGAGTATAAGTGAAAGCACAACCATTGGGAAAGAGAGAGAGTGAGATAGAGACCTAGCAAAATAATCTTGATATCGAATATAAAATTTATGAACACAATTTTTTCTTAAATAAAATGTCACACAACAATAGAGGGAAATGCATTTATTTTTTTTTAAAAATAATAAACCTAAGAATCTAAATGCAAATACAATGTTTACACATATGAAATAAAATATTTCTTTGTCAAAAGATCAAACTCACAAGAAAAATCAGTTGAATATGCTTTTCCTAAAATTTTTTTTAGTAATTTAAAAACTTACTTAGATTAAAACACAGATGAGTTTCAATCAAGGTATAAAACATATTTAGTGTTGCACCTAATGTGAATCCACTGTATTCCATAGGATTAGTCAAGGTATAAAACATATAAAGTGTTACACATGAAGTGAATCATCCACTGTATTCCATGGGAAAGACTCCAAACTTCAAATAATACATATGGTTTGGTTTTCTCTAGTACGATTCAATATATTCCTAGATGAGAAAGGTAAACCCATTGCTACTAGGTCTTCATCTCTCTTTTTTCTCCCCCTTTGATGAGGCTTTCATTGAAGTGCTTTATATTACAACAAATGCCCTCTTTTTCTTTTTCCTTTTTTTTTGTACTTTTTGAATTTTTTAGAGAAACTTTCATATTTTTCACACTTTATTTTTCTCATTTTCCCCCTTTTCACATTTTTTTATTTCTATGGGGGGTTTACAGGAAATAAAATTCAACTATTCCAAAGTTAATTCAAATCCAAGGTCAATCGAAAATACCTTAGATTTGCCATCCCAAGATACGCAGTCTTAGTCAAGCGTCCACTATGGAATAAAGTATATGATTGTGCAAAATATGTAATGCAGAATATAAAGAGCACCCTTGTACCATCATAAGGTGTGCCAAGTAATATACCAAGTTTATAAAAACATAAATATTTTATAGGCTTAGCCTGCTAAGCATCTTTTTCGATAGATTTATCATTTTCAACAAAGGTCTTTATAAAACATTACACAAAATAGTAAAAATGTATGAGTTAATGCAAATATGCTCACTAATCTGATGCGAAGTGCAACTAACCTAATGCATAATGCAACCTAAGCTATATGCAAGAAAAAAAATGCTACTCAATGAGTAGCACAACCCTCTAGCTCTATCAACCAAACTTTTCTTTTTCGTGACCCAAATTTACCTTTCAATATTGATCCTATTAGTCAAGTTTGACACTGTATAGTCTAACCAATAAACTCGATACTCAAGTTCTTTAATTTGATAAAAATCAGAATAAGAATTTCTAGAAGTGGATCTAAGGCAATAATATGGACACGCTGGCCACAAGAGTGACGTGTAGGTACAAACCTTGACTTATAATAAGAATTTCAAGATTGAGATGCATGTCTAGAGATAAATTGTTGAGTTTTAAGAGGAGAATAATGAGTTTGAATCTTTTTAAATTAAAAGAGACAAGAACTACCATAGTCTTTGGGTCCTTCATACTAGACTTTAGTTTCATACCATGGGGATGAGTGTGACCGAATTGATTACAACAACGACAAATGGGTTTAGGTAAAGGACTTACAAACACTTCGGCTCCCGATGTTATCATATCTAGGTATAGACTCATCATAAACACTTGTAGACCAACCTTACCACAGTTATGATTGGAAATGAACTGTTTCTTGGATAGGTCTCTTGAGAATGTAACATGGGTCAAGTCTTTGTAAAAATGGGTTTGGACACTTTGGCTTGATTCCCATGACTTTGTGAATTTCCTGCTTCTCATCCTTTACTACTAGAAGTAGAAGCACAGATATAGTTTTGGTGGGGTGAATTAGTTTAAAGTCATTTTCCTTGAAATTAAGCCCATTTTTGTCTCCAACTTCATTGCCAAAACCAAGCATGTGGTCAAGCTTTTCCTAACTGTCGAAAAACATGAGAAATTGTGACTTGAAGTTTTATGGGTCACTTTCTATGGACCCTCTCTTTTAAAGTCTCATTAATATTTTTTTAATTTTTCAACCTCACCGACAAATTGTTCAAGTTTTACAATAATATCATCTCTTTTAAGTTCCACGTTGTTAATTTTCTTAAGGACATGTTTATTTGCCTTTTTCAATTCTATAAATTGATTATAAGCTTCTTGAAGACCATTGATCTCATTGTCTAAATTATTTTGGGATACATTACATTGAGGGGAAAAAAAAATCCCAGGTCCACATTCATTAATTTTTTAGTCTTTTTACAATTTACACAATCAACGATTCATTGAGAGTCATCTAAAAAAAAGTGGGTTTAGGATCGTGGTAAGGCTCTAATATCAATTGGAAAAACGGTTTTTAAACTTACGAATATTTAGAGGGAGTGAATAGGTGTTTATTCACAAAAATACATAACAAAGAATCACAACTTCAATGCACATAAAGAAATTACATATCTAGATACTTAAATATAAATCATTACCATTCATATTTATATAATGTATATAAAAATGTGTAAATAAAAAATATAATATTTGGGACGACGGGAACTCTTGAACAATTCATTCACAGAGAAATCCTACCGAGTTTTAAGTTGCTAATTGAAAATCCATTATATGAGAAGCATCGACTTGCAGATCGTTGAACAAATGCACTAGATCTTTAGCGACTAGCACCGGACACATAACTATTTAAGGTCTTCTTTAGATCTGTAGACTCTCAGCTATTCAAATATCTTATTGTCTCTCCAAGTAGATCTTCGGTTGATCAAACTCCTCTTGCCAAAACATGCCTCAAATCTATACATGTGCCATACAACAAAACTATGCTTTTTATATGCTAACAAGTGTAATATATGGAATCATAATAGATGAGAGATCTAAAAAACAAGGTTCCCTTATCAAACAAAGGAGAAGGATCGCTCAAAAAATAAATGATTTTCTCAATTTCATGGTTGCACAATAGTCACTCAAAGAAGACCCACTCTTACCTCAATCTAGATCTTGTGCACACCCTAAGTTGAGGGAGGTTTGGTCTTAAAAATATGAAAGAAACCTTTGATCAAAATAGTTTTAAGTAGTAGATAGTAGTCATGAATTGCATCCCGTTTGAGTGACTATCTTGCGGTTAACCTGCAATTTGCCTTTGGAAGTCCGTGGCTTGGGTGGCCATCTGATGGTCAACTTGTGGCTTGCCTCTTGAAATTTCTTTACACACAATCTATTTAAGCAGCTAACTGGCGGCATGTTTTGGAGCAATTTATTTTAAGCCATCAACAAGCTTCGATTTAACTTCTGGACACAAAAATTAAGCCACTCTTCTATCTAGCACCAAGACACAAATGGTTTGAACGGTTATCAAGCTTTTATCTAGTACTCAAATATAAAGGCATAATTGAATTAGATAATAGATTCAATGTAAAACTCAAAATATCATGAAATTTGCCAATACTAAAGACTAACCTAATACATTTTATAATTCTAACAATCTAAGTTAAAAAAAAAAAAAAATCTTTACCGTTAAAAAGTATTGGAAAACTCTAAGAGCTCCCAGCACGTTCTTCTATCCTTGCACTACCTACATGCTTGTATATAGCCTATCTATGATTTGTAACCTAAATATTTGTGCCATCACACATGGCTCTAGCTCTTTGAATTAATATGCTGAATAAGCATTATGTTTCCATGGGGAAAAAGATGTAGGGAAGGGGAAAGGAGAAGAAACAGGGAAGAGCACAGAGAAAAATGAAAAGCAGAGATTATCATGGGAAAAGAAGGAGAAATACAATATCTCAATATCTTTTCAAATATTTGCTTTAAATAATAAAATAATGGTCCTTATATAGAGGTATCATACTCATCGGATAAATAGCAAACTTACTTTCTTGATTAACAATAACTTAAAATAAGAAAATAATAAAAATATAATATAATAATCCTTAAAAATCCTAGAGACTATCTAAATTACGTAAATTATAAAATTTTAGGAACCTCCAAGATATGACAAATTATAAAAATAAATAAAATCAAATCTCTATGCATTTTCTAAGTTGTTCGCATCAGGAAAGCAAAAAGATTTGTCCAAGTGATTGGTGAAGCACTTAAGATTTCTCAGTTGGAGCTTTTAGCCAGAGAGGTAAGACAAAAAGCATAGAAGATCAGTATTTGAAATGCTCGCTATGCGTGAGATCCAGGATGGGTTGGACTATTTTTGGATCAATTGTATATAGTGTTATTTTGCATTATGTAAGGTATTTTTACGATTCAAATCCATGATCACTGGTAACATAACAATATCTATACCGTTGCATCAAGGCTCCTTTCATCAAAACATGATGCTGTGTTTTCTAATTAAAAACTGTGTATTAATCTTTTTGCAGTGCTTTAACAACGTGACACTCGATAGAAGGTGCTTGTGGATTAATCCTTTTGCAGGACATCAACGACAAGGCATAGGAATACTTAATTTCCTAAGCATTTCATCAACTAGATGAATAAACGCAAAAAAAAATAAAAAAAAAATAAATCAAACCAAGCTAAACAATTGATTGTGCTGATGAACAGACATTTCAGCATAAATCTCACCTGATTGTCCATATGAAAACCGAACAATTGTGATGTGTGCTTGAAGGCCACGAACAGAGCAATAGGGGAGAAGTAAGGAAGGGGAGTTTGGCAGAGGGGGGGAAGCAAGGAGAAGAGGAAGGAAAACAGCAGGGAAATGACAGGGAGAGAGAGGGAGAGGGGGAAGTAGAGAAACAGGGAACAGGGGAGACGGAGAGAGAGAGAATAGAGAGCTAATATTTTTCTCTTTTTAATCAACAGCCACAGAGATGGCTTTATAGAGGAAGGGATTTGGCACCCTGGCCCAGCAGTAATAACAACATAGCAGAAACAATTATAATGGGAGTAATAAAAACATAACAGCAGTAATAGCCATAGAGAAGACACGTGCTGGGGTAGGGGTAGGGAATTATAACAGAAAAGAAGAATAAAAATATAATGGGAAACAAATAAAAAACCGGGGAAGGAAAAAATAACAGAAGGCTCGTAATATTGCCATTCCCATAAAAAAAACCTTGTCCTTAAGGTTGAATGAGGGAAAAGTTAGATGAAATGTTGCCACTGTGAAACCGCCAAACACCAACTTTAGTGCAAGCTTGTCTCGTGTCCCGAGTTCGACATAGCTTCTTCTCAAGTTCAAGTTCATGTTAACTTTCCCATAAGTTTGCAATCTCCAATTAACTAACGTTGGCTGCCACTCGTAAATGTCAGCACAAACACTATCGATCTCTTTCTCCACCAAAGAAATCCATTTCGGATTTCCTCCCCATGCTTCAAACACGATCATCAGATTTCCCATCGGTTTTAGCCACGAGCGAGGAACATGATACCGTCTTTGAGAAGGCAATCCACAACAACTTAAGCACTTCTTCTCGTTATAATATCCCGTATAATTACAATCACTACAAGCACCAAACGCTTTATATGTAGGCCAGTAACGTCTGATGCTTTTCCCATTTATCCAAACTTGACCTTTAACCATACTACCCATACTAAAGCAAGAGGATTGTCACCGGCTGGAGCATTGAAAGTGGTTTTGTACCAAATTAAAGGCTGGTCTTGAGAAACAAAGACGCCTTGCAACCACTTGACAGAGGAGGCTCCAGTGAGAGAATGAAGACTCAACGATTCGCCCCTTAGACCAATCTTGTACGACCATTTCTGCCATGTCAAGTCTCTCTTTCCCTCATTCAGGCCATTCAATGACACCAAACCAAGGATCCCGGCATCCCAAGTCTCGAAATGTGGGCAGACATTCGGAAGACTAACGGCAATGCTCAGTAGCGATATCTTGTTTAGACCAAGTCTCAAATTCACTCCTTGACTGAAAGTTAGCTTTGGATATTCAAGACTTCCATAGGCATTTCCAGATAATTGTCCATTGATGAATACATGCAAGGCATGACCAGCTGACATGACTGTAAGAATCGGATACTGTCCGCTCCTCAGAAAACTTTCATCATGGTCAATCTTGACATCGATCATGTACCACAAGTAGTCAGAAACATCTCCAGTGCTGTTTATTTGTTCTAATAATCCCACAATTGTAAATGCACTGTCATTAGTAGATGTTGTCTCTTCATTGTATGACTTTCGAGAAAAGCCTTGATAAACAGGAGTCATCTTCATCATTGCACTCTGAGCACCAACCCTTGTAGTGTTATACACAGTGTTCATGCAATTGGGAAGAATGCTGATTGACCACGGTGGAAGGTTATGACTGTTCCCAAATGCCACTTTTGCATAGGATCTTCGATCATAATTTGCAAGGAAAGCCCGCATAGTATCCAGAATTTGATTTGAAAACATGAGTCTCTTGACCATCTCCCAGTAAGATCACAGAGGGATCACCGGATACAAGAGCTGGCTCACAAAGCTTTATTGCTTGATGCAATTCTGACAGATGACCCCATTTGGGATGTCGTATTAACCCATATTCATCAAGAGGAGCATCATAGCCATAGCTGGTTGCAATGAAAGGACCACCAGCAGTCCTCCCTGAAGTAGTCCCTCCATGGTACATATAATAGTTGATGAAGTATCCTTCTGTGTATGAACCTTGTGACTGCAAATGCCAAGTCCTCAGCAGGTCGACTTGGAACCGGACCTCCAAAGTCAGTAACCAACCAGTCCACGCCTCTGTCCATATTTTGGGCTCATAATCCTTGTTGGGGGAGAAGTAATCGCAGTAGAAACCATTGCAAGTATTAATAATCG
>JAOVVI020004664.1:0-17371 GCA_028571085.2 Nepenthes alata
TTTTGCCTTTGGCATTCGAATGTCAACGTTGGCATTAGGATGCCAGTTGCTAATATAAAAGGCCCTATTTTGATTTTGGGGAAATTAGAGAGCCATTTTGACACAATGGGCGCCATAAGGAAGAGAGAGAAATGAGAACGAGAAGAACGGGAAGATTTGAGCACCCATTTATGGTCCAATTTGAAAGAGCATATTATCCGTTAGTTGCTTATATTTCCTTGTTAGGTGTGTTGGGTTTAGTATTAACCATTACTTCATAAGTGTTGTGGTTGTAAAGGGGTTCGCTTGGAGAATGTTATTTGAAACTAAATCTCATTATAATAGAGATTGATCAGACGCAATGTCCCATGGTTTTCCCTTGATTGTGGAACTTGTATACTTAATTGCGTGTGTTGTTTTATTCAGTGTGCTCAATAGGGAGAAAAAGATTTAAATGAATAAATGCCCTTTTGTTTACTTTATACAATACCCATATTTGCTGCTTCAAAGACACAGAAAGGAACACAAAATAATAACCACATTGTAGGTCAATATCAGTTTTCAGAACAAAAACTAAACAGCACTTAAGTCTCCAGTTTCCAAATCTTCCCTTCTCACTTCCAAAATTATTGGCAGTAATAACACACAACAACACATGAATAACAGAAGCATTCGAAAATGAAGCAGTACAAATCAATCAAAGCATTTACCTGAAGGACACTAATTTCCTCGAGGTGAATATGTGCATATGCTCCATTTTTTGCCAAAGAAGTTATATCACTAGCCCAACAAAGAAAAACCCGACCATTAGACCACACACAGGAAAGGCCAATTCATATAGGGAAGTACTTTTTGTCCAACCAAATTATCTAAATTTATTTATTTTTTTTCAAAATCAAGCATATATTCATTATATATGATAAATTTGGAAGAATATTAAAGTGTAAAAAAATATTTTTCTAACTTTTCAAGGTGCAAATATTATGTTAAATCTAATTTTCTAAAATTAAGGTAAAATATATACATATATATATATATATATAGTTTTACTTTAACTTTTACAAATATTGTTCAAATTTGTTGAATTAGATGAATTCAATTTTTGGAAAAAAATAAAGTTGGATAAAGATTGGATAATTTGGTTGGACATGCAGCATTGTTCATTCAGATGACACCATTAATCAAATAATTACCTTCGAGAATATGTATCTATTAATGACAGATTATCATCGACTATAGGTATGGAACTGACTTTCGCTGCAAGAAGAGAAATGTAACAAGCGTAAGACAGACCAAGCCACAGACAAAAGGTTGATAGAAGGAAACGTATTCGTTATGTTCTAGTGAGGCAGCCGAAAAAATCTGAACTTGTTTCATGAAATACAGTATGAACACAAATGTAGAACAATTCAAGAATACATATGCAGTAAAACTCCATTTCTTGAGACGGTCACACATTTCTAAGAATAAAGAAGACCACATAGTAAGAACAAATCCAAAATGTATTCAGCTATAAAATGTAATAACGTAAAGGACAGAAAGAAGGTACAGAGACACATCACATGGTAAGTGTAAATAAAAGGAAAAGAAAAACATCCTCTTAACTGATCAATAATCCCCGTCATAAATGAAACATCAGTATTGCTATTAGAATTGGCCGCGGCTGTATTGATATAGAATATATCGGGTTATACGTATCGATATCGGATATATTTGATGCACTTTTTTTGGTGAATAAGAACATAAGAGACAAATATCAACTGATAAATCGAAAAATTGCTGGCGTATCGGTTGATATATTGATTATTAATATGGTGACATATCGCGATTTTGTTATTGTATAGGGAAATATTGGTATTAAAGGGGTCCATTACCAATGTAAATTGGCTAATATATTGCAATCGCGAATATTTCATTCTATGGTCTCCTTAGGTCACTAGAATAGAACAAAGCAAGCGAAGCAAAGGTAAGTTCTGAGACCAGATGATTAATGCGCCAGTTTGTAATTGAATAACATGAACTAAGTTCTGTGATGAGAAGATAAAACTAACATATCTAATCGAATGGCTTGATCAATTCAATTACAATAATGCAAAACCCAAGACTGGAGCAGTAGTAGATGGCAGAAAATCACCTTGAACAAGCAAGGACAAGGCAGCACCAAGAGAGGCATTTTGTCTCAACAAGGCGAAAGGCCTTGCACTTGATTCTCCGATCTTGGGAACCCGTGTTCCCAAAGGAATTGAACAAATTGGCTGCTGAAGAATGGGCAAAGAACTACTAGAATGTTTAAAGTGTCTCCAAATACCTGAATAAAAGGTCTTTAGTTAGCAGTCATTATGAGGAAATTAGTAATTAATTTACCATATATGTCCCCAATCAATCTAGCATCAATCGGCAACCAAAAATAACTCACATTTCAGTATACCACACAAAGAAGCAAGATGCAATAGTTGCTGGAAAGAACCATCCGGTGAAGAAGAGTGAATAATGGGAACAGTAGAGACCTTGTTTTGCAAGATTTTCAATGCCACATCTTTCAATGAATCATAAGGTCCAGCCTGCACGAAGGTAAATGTGTAATGATTACTATAGAAGATAAAACATATCAAGTAGGGAGATACACAAACACCTACCACAAAGACCAAAAACCCAAAAAAAAAAATGCATATAAAGAGGACCCAACCCAAGTATTATTGTTGTTATAGGGAACCAATGAGAGGTACTTCCCAATCAAATTTGTCAAATGAATATTCCATTTTAGTGAACCACCTAGGATCATCAACAACATTCAAAATAGCTGCATGACATGGATACAGGGTTGCATAGTGCACAAGCCTTTTAACATTGTATGTACTGAAGGGGGTCAGATATATAGTCTTACCCCACATAAAAATATATTCTCATAAAACATGGCATGGATATAGAAAAAATATCTATATATATATGCAATATCTTCTAGTACCAATCAGAGTTCGCAGTTGGGATTAAAGTTTCTGATAGAACTAAAAGTTCAAAACTACTTCCAATTATAACGGTAAAATGAGGCAATGGTCATGAACTCATTTGGACTACATAAGACAAGAAAACCATGTCTCTTTCCAACATTTATGGGTTGTCAACAGAAGAAGCTGGAAACAAAAATTCGACAGAATAGATTATTCAACATTTTAAAGAATTGACTGAGTTAATGCCACTGTGTATGGAGACAATCATTGGCTTGGTCAGGATGCTTCTATTATTTGCATGATCACATCCATCTGAGATGGGTTTGAAGCATCTCAGACAAGAACACTAAAAACAACTGGCCAGAGGATGTAAAGGAGTCTAATATCAAGCCAAATTCAGTTGAACATGAAGCAGATTGTCAACCTCCTAAATCACTCAAAAGATACCATGGCTCAAGATGTAATGAAACTGCAATGATGAAATTCATTTGAGTTTCTTATGCTATAAACTGAAGCACTTACATGAATAATTTGTCTGCGATACAATCCCCCATTACTATTTAGACATGATTTGCCTTCTTTCCAAGCTAATATAGTATGAGTCTCCAGCTCTTCTTCTGTCAAATTTGACCCATGATTCCCAAGCTGAAATTGTACAATGATGGGCCAAGATAGTTAACACATGTAAGCTGATTCAAGAAACTATATCAAATGCTCAAAAGCCCACCCATGGACGAGAATGATAAAAATAAAGGATATATGTTCTTTGAGAACCTATAGAACACAGAGAAGATCTATAAAGGCTAGAATGTTCATCATCCCTGGATGACAGGAATGCATTATGGACAGAAGTTTAATTTCTTCACCATGTTGCAGTGTGGGGTGAGCTCTATGAGCAGTTAATAATGAAAATTCTATTTGAAGGCATCAAAGGGGATGCCACCATTTTATAATGGTGATACAGAAAGGTCAAAAGCTGCTAAATATTCTGACATATAAGAAAAAGTAGCATGAGCAATTGAAACTATCCAGTTGACTGTCAATTGTAAGTAAGAACCAGATCGTCTTTTATAATGTAAAAAGGAAAAGAGGTCACTTTGTTTTCAACAGCCCTCAAGTTCCTGTGTTATTCTACTTCTTAAACAGTTCTAAAATTTTCAATAAAATCATGAAAATTGAAGTTCCTCTGGAATCTATCTTTCCAAGGTCATTGTGCTCTTACTAGTTTCTCTTCCTCCTTTTTTCTGGTGCATCACAGAGTTGTAAAAGGGATACCTATCCATAAAGTATGATTGATCCATTTGTGAAAAAGATGCCACGAGTTTGGATTTATCAAAAATTTCCTCTCTTCAATGCTGGGTACTGCTTGACATATATAACCCTAACTTAATCCCAGTTCAGCAATTTAAGCTGAGAAGGCCTTTTTTTTTCCCCCAATTAAATCACAAAAATATTAAAACAAAAAAGGAACTCTGCAATGCAAAATCCATTATCACTTTTAAAGTATGATCATAACTAATACATGGATTTGCCCACAACATAGTATATTCCCTATCACAACGAATTCAGAAGGGAAGAAAACAAAACTTCTCACCAAAGTAACTTGAGAACACCAAAAAAATTCTAATAGTAAGAACTTAAGCAATCCAGTCTCCAAATGTTCTCAGCCCATGAGTCTCTATGCGCAGATAGGAAGATTAGAACAAGTATCATCGTCAAGAGAGCCACTAAGTCCCTATGTGTTACAAGAATAATTTTCTTATTAATCCAAGACAGGATCCTCCAAGAGTTGTAACGTGTAAGGCTATCCAATCATTCTTCTATGTCATTCCAAATCTTCCCAAGCCTAACACTCCATCCTGACCTTATGTTTCCTCTAACCTCAATCAAATCATTCTTGCTAATCAGTGCATCAAACTTTCAAAGATCAAGTATGCAAATTTTAAGGGTTCACTTTCAACCAACTAAAAATTTTCAGATACTGATCCAGAAAAGTAATGTACAAATATTCCAATAATATCACATAACTCCAACTACAGTAACAACATAAAATGTTAGGTTTGAAGGTCATATAGAAACGTTACAAGAACTTAACCCAGAAAAAAATAGGTGCCCCAACTACTAACTGCAGTAAAACAGAATGACTGTGGCAAGTGAAATTTGTTTTCTTACATACCTCTCTCAAGATTAATATGAAATCAATTGCACTAAGAACTCCAATAAAGTGACCCTTGCTGAAATCCCAAAGTGGAGCAACAGGAATCCTCTGAAAGAAAATTAAAGCAGAACATAGGCATATTGAAGCTATCGCCAGTAGAAAATATACTTCATGCAAGGCAAAAAAAGCACCAACAATGCATCCACTCACAAGTCAAGGTAAAGCTTCAAAAAGAAATTTCATATTTTAGGCCGAAGATAATGGCAAGAAAATGAAACTAAGCAAATAGGCATTGCTGAGGATATGCATCTCTATCAAACATAGCCTTGAAATTAAGACAGAGAAATGAGTAGCTCCAGAATGCCTAGGTTTTGACTAAACCCAACATTTTAGCAGAAGCCTTACATGTTATTCTCAATAAAATTGCTATTCACCTTCACCAATTTTTTATTGTAATTATTAACAAGATCTAAATATAACCCTATCTTTTAGTTTTCCATGAAGGCGGAAGATAGTGTAGGAAAACAACACCACAGGCTTTAACCACACTAAATAGGGTTAGCTATATGAATCCATTTTCATCATTCCATTCAATGTAGTACATATTCTCAGAGAGTAGAACCACTTTTAAATCATTTTTTTTCACCTCGCTCAAGTTAACCTAGGTCTGTCTCTTCCTTTCTATTCTCCAACTACAACTAATATTTCTTCATAGATATTTCATTTGACCTACGTTTTAAGTGTACGAATCACCTTAGATGTCATTCTCTTATCTTATATTCTCTAAGTATAACTTCTAAGTATTTACATATATGATTATTCATTATCTTATCTGTTACCATGATTTCGCTCACCCATCTTAACATTATCCTATTAGCAATGTCTATTATTTGTACATTTTATTTGATTATCCAATATTTTGATCCATAATTTATAATGGGTCTAATAATTGTCTTAAAAGTTTTTCCTTTCTATTTTAAAGGTACATTTTAATCACAAAGTACAATCGATACAATTTCCTATTTTAACTAACCTACACTAATCCTATGTGTCATGTCATTGTTCATCTCTCTATTTTCTTGATTTATAGATCTATTTTAATAAAATATATTATTTTTAGGAATATCTTGGTTATTAATTTGGATTTGTTTATTATTCAGCTAAGAATTACTAACATCAAATTTGAAATATTTGATTTTATTTCTACTTATCTTAAACTCTTTAGATTCAAGAGTCACTGTTCAATGTGCTATTTTATTTCTATACCTGCTCTATTTCATCCATTGAAACACTATCATTTGCGAATAACACAGACTATAAGAATCATGTATTTTAGGAACCGGATTGATAATTAACCATAGACTTTCAAAGTAGCTACGGATAAACTGCTTATAAGCAGCTTGATCCTGAGTAGTTCAAATTTGAGGAAGCAGACAATATTATTGAGTTTTGAAAACAATTAGGAAACAGGCAATATTAAATAGTTAACATCAGAAACTCTAGCAGAGTTATTATCTTCAACACTGACAGTCAGGTGACATTAATTGAGTTCGGGAAAAACAAACTACTTGTCTGAAGCCAGGTTGCTGGACTTCTACTAATTTATCTTTGCAGCAAGTTGGCCATTTATTAAATGCAAAAACTATACTCAATCAACAAAAGATAGCAGTCACTTCAGTGACCAAAGATATTATTAATTAGTTTTCATTAATTATTTTCCATTGTTTAACAGAGAATTAGTTATTGGGCACAGAATAGAGATTAAGGACAGATATCATTACCTATAATTCTAGATATTGCTTATATCAAATTCAATAGAGAAAATTACCTTAGATTTTAATAAGCATGATAACTGCCACATTCACATCTCATGATTTGAAAGAATCGTGATTGTGGCACTTCTTAATCCCTCTATAAATTTGCCAGTGACTATTCAAATTACGTCACTAGGCGTTTTGCAAGCGATCAACACAATTTTGCATTCTAAAAGAAGTTCCATAATCTGGTTGATTTTTGAATGGTCCAAACCCAAAAATTCCTGATCTATTCAGCCTAAATCCACCAGGAAGACCAAGTATGCAGACTTTGCAGGGGCTCCCAAATCTATCCACAGTCACATGCTCAATTATTGAAAATTATATCTATAAGTACGTCAAATACACAGTATTCTTTGTCCAAAGGGCAGTCAGTAATCAGTCATATATGTTGCAGTTTTTTTTTTTCTTTGGGGGGGGGGGATAGCATATATGTTGCAGTTTTTATTTATCAATATTTAAAAAGAAAGAAAGCATGAGCCCATTACGGCATGTAATTACAACACACTCAAGTAAACAAAAAGAGGACTGGATGCAGAATGTGCAAAACTGTCTCAAACTAAACATACTTGTACAATGTAATTAATAAAATTTCAAAGGTCCTTAAGTGGAACTATGTAATAGTGTGGCTGAAATGATGCAGAAAATCAATATTTATATGCGCAACAATCATATTCTCTTCATTCATTAATAAGCTTCACGCAACCATGTTTCAACTGAAAGGAAGAATGCATAATCAACGCATCAACGGACAAAAATGAAAGCCGAGAATAAGATATACCTGTTCGTAGAGAATATGAAATGCTTGCTTAACAGGTAGATAAATATCCAAGGCAACAACCTGCAATACCAGATGCAGATGGACCACCAAGTTATGAGTCTCAAATAATTGATTGAAACCAGTACCGATGTAATTGAAAAGCGGAGATAGGACTCATCATCCAAACCTTGCCTGACTCTGGAAGCATTTCAAAGGCACTGTGTTGAGACAAAAACTGAGAAATACGATGGCGAGAGACCTCTATATCGGCCTCTGAAATTCTTGGAACTACTTCAGGCAAAATACCAACTGATGACGCGACCTGCTTTGACATAGGGCCAAAAATAACATAGAAGCAGGAAAATGATGTAAAGGGGAAAGAGGGAAATGGCAGCAACAGAAGAAATCAGATGGAAGAAGGAATAAACAGCAGTGGAAGAAGGGAATCCACAGAGAGTTGGGAAAGAAACCAGATGAGAAGGGATGGAAGTACTAATAATATGAAGTTTTTAATAATTCTCAGTTCAACAGCAACTGCTTAAATACAAGCACAAGGGGCATCTACACAGGTGCATCATAGAATCCAAATAGATTTAGGAAACAAAATCCTCCAAGGTACTCCCAAATAAAACATCACAAAAATCACACCCAAAAAAAAAAATTGTATTCCTTAAGAAAACTGAAGACTGTCAGGTTTTAATAATTATAGAGAAAAAAACATTTCCAGTCTTAATATTTGACCATAGTACCCGTTCCTCTTCAGAAAGATCTTTTCAGACAATGGCAATGGCTTTCATCATGCATACAATGTGTTACAAGTCCAACCAAATTAGGATAACCAACAGGCTCTTCATAAAAATTGGAACGTTGTTTAGTCCGGTAAAGAGGCATACTTTTTTTTTAATAGATTTCAGTTAACATGAAACAATCTAACCTTTCAGAAATATGCAAGAGTCAAAATCAATATTCTTGCAAGATCAATAATATAATTGGCAGATTGATAAAAAATGATGTTTAAGAGAAATGAAATACCTAAATGGTTGATATGCAGACAACATCACAAGCCTAGACAAACAGTTAATAAAAGAATCAAGAGTTGCAAATTCAATGAGTAGCAATCAGAAAAATCTTCCACCATACAAGGCCGCTTCAATCAGCTACCAAATACACAGTCGTAAACTACTGATCACAGTACTGACAGTGCAATATAAAACAGTTTAGAGTAGCAAGGAGAAAAGCATTGGAGTCTCTTACAGTATGAATAATGGTAGTGTCATCCACCTCCATGTTGGATCCATCTGGAGTTTCCGGCGTAAACATCACAGGCACCACACCAGACCCCCTAGATAAGAAGATAGTGTTCACTACTCCAAAGCTTCCACTTACTGAAGGTTGATGCTCATCATGGAGCCATTCCCCATCAACAATAAACTTGTACTGCATAATGCACAAAGGTTGAAGAAACGCAGACATATAAACATGGAAGCTTTGGGATTCATTCAAATTCTGCAATATACTGATAGCTAACATGGCTAAAAACTTCAAAAAAAAAATTTAAATCATTATCCTCAAACAGCTTATTTCTCATTTGTGGAAAATTAATTCTTGACAGGGAATATAAACTACAGGAAACATCAATCGGAGTATTTGCATAGGCTAGATCATCAATAAGATGCATAATGGAACTATAAAATATGGATAATCATTGGTCGATCCTGCAACAAAGAAAATGAAGTGTGAATGGAAAAAGGGAACATAAAGGGACAAGATAGAGAGGAAAATACCAATAGTCTCAAAAGTTCTAAATTCATCAATAGTTGCTTGAACACAGACAGTTTCACTTACATAGGCATTTAGTCAGAATAAAATTAGGAAACAAAAATAATCCTAGATATAAATTCCTAAAGATAATGCCTAAATGATCTTCCATAAAACAAAAATAGGCAATTCAAGTTACAAAACAAAACCACAAGAATCAAAAAGAAATAAAATATCTTCAGCCTGAATATTTTGGTCATGATGACTAGTCTCCACATATGGAGGTCAACTTCACATTTGCAACATGCAGGTGAAGTCTCACAACAAATGGAATGAAAAAGGATGTAGCCAAAGTTTCTAGAACCTTTATTTTTTTATGAACATCTATTTAAAAAATGTTTTTAGCTTTCTCAAAGAAATTTTTTCCGTAGAGCAACAGCTCTAAAAACAGCAGAAGGAACACAATTTTGCAATTTTATTTCTTCAAGTGATAAGGTTAAAAACATATTCAAAAAGCCACAAAAGGATGCAAGCCATGTACACATGATCACAAATTAAAGAATACACATAAAGGTGCAACAACCTTATCCACAAGTCATTATATTCTATATCCAAATTTTGGGAATTTGCATTTGATGGGTACGGCGGTACATAGACCGGCCCAAAATCTAGTACACAGAATGAAGAAAGGCCCAAGTAACGATGACCCAACAGAATCCTCTAAGCCCATGATGTGAAGGACACGGCGGTTGGTCTAAGAGGCACGACAGGAACCGCCCAGCAGTGAAGGAGCAATAATGGATAATCACTGCACAGTTTTAGGCAGTTACTGCAACGATCCAATGGTAAAAAACCAAATGGTCCTACCATTAATTGAAGGCAGCGGTTACATGCACAAATAATGCTACTCGTAATTGTAGAGGCGTAATGCCTATATATTAATTCAAATGTCCGCCAACTAAATGACACTTCTCAATATAAATACAGCTTCTCCCCACAAACGAAGGGGATGAAGGAAAAAAGGCTAGACAAATTATAGAGTCAAAACACTCTCCCATACGAGTGCACCACTTTCAAAGCTACTCTCTCATACGAGTGTATCACTCCCAAAGCCGCTCTTCCATCCAAGCACATTCTAGGGAGCACAGCCCTCCAACAAACATTCAATCCCCGTCCACCTGCATTCTCTCACTCATTTCTTCACATCTTTCTAATTCGAGTAGAAAGATTACTGATTTGAGTATCGAAAAATATTTTGAAAAACGAGTCCCGTATTACTCTTATTTTTCGTTTGTTTTGTGGCGGTATACAGGATAGATATTTCGAGTAACGAAGACTGGACCCATTTCAGAATGGACACCTATGTTAAGCGACTTCCTAATTCGTTCAGCAATCTGAATCTTTGAGATACATCAATATTAATGATCAAATTTTTAAAAAAGATAACCTTTTGAACTACTATTCCTAGCTTAGTATGTCCCCATAAAAGAATGGAGGTGATTGCTTTCTACATACCAGAGAATATGTTTAGTTACTCTCACTCCAGAAACTATGTTTTAATAAATAACCTTAGGCACAAGATGCAGTCTCAACCAAAGCACATCCATAATGTCTTGAACGTTAAGAATACCACTAGTATCTGCCATAAGGCGACAATTATCTACAGCATCAATGTAACAGACTAATTCCATGTACAGACACCAAAGTTTGAAGCCAACTATATGGAGACGGAAATGACAATAGATCTATAAGCTACTGGATTTGAAAAAACAATGTTGAAAATTCTTTTCCTATAGCCATTAAAAGCACAAACATAATATAACATACACCAAAAATTTCCCCCTTTATTACGAATTTATGTATTCTATGGACAAGTTACAGGAAATGGGAGAGAAGGAATTCTAGGTTTTTGGTCATACATTGTCGAACATCTTTTGACTTAAATAAACATTTAGCATATTTTAATACACCAACACCAAAACGAAAAGGAAGAAAGTGCAAACTTGATTAAAGGAATTTTATGTAAATATGATAGCAAACTGACTCTCACTCCATTTATATATCAATTCCATCACCTCAAAGGATAGATGGAAAATTTGAAAGCCAGAGGCACACCTTTAAGGAAGTTGAGTTTCATTCAAGCATAAATAATACAGACCCAAATGATCAAGAAAGTCAAAGCTGCCCAAGACAAGATGATGTACAAGTTTTGGATTTGGGATAGAAAAGCAAGGAGGGAGCACATGACATATCCACTTTGTCGTCCAGGATAGCCACTACAACCTTGGTATACACTTTGTCACAACCTCAATGAAGGAAAATTCTAAAGGTCGGTCCCCAACAAGAACCATGGTATCCATCCCCATTACTAATCAAGAAAGATATTTTGCATGGTACATGGAAATAACAAAAAAGAGCAGTCCACTGAATGAGGCTCCAACATCATGAGGTCTTGAAAGGGGTCACACAGCCTTACCATTGTATTATAAAGATACCGTTTTCATGGTTTAAATGCATAAGTTAAAGTCACAATAGAACAAGTAACTTTACAATTGTAAAAAAAGCTCACTTTTTGGTTCTTAAAAAATAAAAAAAAATAAAAAAAAACTATTAAGATAAGTGGTCCCTGCTTATATTAGCATAGCACAAAATATCTCAGACATTACATTTAACATATAAAATCAGTGAACAACGAGCAGAATTAAGGTGTTATCCCACCAATTTCACCAACTAAATGGACCTTAAATGCAATAGTTTGAATTAGATGGCAACAAATAGTTTCCCTTCGAGGTCAAATAATGACATGAAGTGGTCAGCACAGAATTCTAATACACCAGAGCTCCTATTCGTAACTCAGCTTCTTGCACAATAAGCACTGTGTTAACAAATTCAGCTGCGTGTTTATTGCTACAATCGGTAATGATGGCAGACAGCTACAATGCATTAAACTAAATTGAAAACCTGATGATATCCCGGTGTCAAGTTGCATATAACTTGAAAAACAGTAGAAGACCCCTCCGTGGGAGACATCAGAATATGTTCCGACCACCTGTGCAGATGAATCATCATCGGAAACATTAATGTATATAATGGCAATGGTAGAAAGTATCCAGACGACATAATTGAACACCTCACCCTGTAAAGGAGCCACTGAGGAAAACCCTTCGTCCCCCATAAGGCCACACAAATCGTGTAGGAATTAGCAGATTGCCGGCGATTGCACTGTTATGCCTAGAATCCGAACCAGATCCAAACATTTCCCTCCAGTTGATTGTATCGAACAAAACTTATCACTCGCAACCAGGTTATAAGTTAGTCCCGGCTTATTCACATCCGGCAAAAACTACACCCTAATTCCACAAATCACCTACGTCAAGTTACCCTAATTCCACAAATCACCTAAGTCAAGGTCGCCACTTCCACGATGTTATTAAACAAAATTTACGAGATAAAGATATTACAGGCACATTTCATAGCCCTAAGTTGAACATCACTTCTGAGAACCTCTTCAACAGGGATCCTCCACAACACCGTAGAGGACCCCATATGACTCAAACATCCAAACTCCACAAATTGAAAGCCACGCTTCCAAAACCCTACAAACTTCAGAAACCCCAAACCTTTGACTACACCGCCAAAAATCTTCAGCAGAAACACAGTCGCACAACGTTGATAACCGTCGAATTCAAGCAAGAGAACTGTCTTCCAAATCAAAATTCAAAAAAGAAAAATCAAATCAAACGGTATCGTGGGAAAAACATCAAATTCCTTCCACCAATGATTCTAACAATTTATGCCAATTCTGAGCACTAATCTGAACCTACATATGAACCCCCAGCCAAATCGGATATCAATCGTCCCCGAAATTTGAAACTCGGAATTAAAATGATGTAGATTAGTGTCGAATCCACGAAATGGGTGAGTGTTGAAGGTTTAAAACTCGCCTCATAAATAGGCATGAATAGAAAATGGAAGCTCACGAACTAATCACCATGGCTGTATCTTCGAAAACTAGCAGATCTCTTGGGAAGAGAGACTCTGAAGGCGAGAGATGGAATAGAGCACAAGCCACATCGAAAAGAATATAAATGCGGAATAATAAAAATAATAATTATTATTTATTATAATTATAATTATAATAAAATATTTTTATTATTAAAATATAATAACTTGCCGTAAAACTAGCAGCATGATCAGGAGTTAGCAGTACGCTGATTCGCGGGGTCTTGAACTGTTTTATCAAACCGCCGTGACCTCTAAAAATCAATATCACAATTTTTATTATTTTATTTATAAAATATTAAAATTTAATTTAAATAATATTAGTGTAAATTCAAAAGAAAAATACATTTTTATTCAAGTAAATTATCTAATCTTTTAATAGATTTTACTTTTTTTAAAAAAATTAAACCTATAGTTATCTAATATGATAAATTCAATATGATCCTTTTTCCTTTATTTAATTTTAGTGGGTTTAATTCACAATTTTAAATTAACCGAACATGTGAACCTTTTTTTTGTTGTTGTTATTTTCTAGTGTGGATTGAGCAATTCTTACGGGCTTCAGCAGTCCTCGAGCCGAGCCGAGCCGAGCAGAGCGGCTTCTTCAAGCCGATTCGGAGCCGGATTGCAGCCGGTTGCTTCTTCCTCTTCATTTCGTCTTCCTCGACTCCTAATCTCCTTCTACTGTTCAATTCCATTGATTGATGAAACATTAGTGGTCAATTTAGTGGTGATAACTCTCTCATTCATTAACTCATCAATTCTCGCCCGGTTAATGGAGGTAATGCCCGATGGAGGCTTTTGCCTATAAATCAAGCGTTCTGACTTTGTCCCTGACACTCAATTCAACCGATACACCATCTAGAAGAGTACGGAGTGTCCAGAAACTCAAAGTCGGCCCGGATCTCATAACTCGAAAACAGAGCAAGCAAATGACAGGAGGTATAAACTCGATTCTTTATTCCTCTTTCGTGGTTGTTTAAGCCACATTATTTGCTAACATTTAGTATCAGAGAGAGGCATCGCCTCTACCTTTGCCGTTCTGTTGATTTTTGATTTTTGTCCGAAAGTTGAAAATCTTAAAGTCTCCTTTTTTTAAGATTCGCTAAAAACGAGCACCGGAAATCGTTGAGAAATTAAATTTTTGACAATTCTATATGATTTTCATCAATTTTGGTGTTCATATGGTACTGTTTTAATCGGGTCTGAAAACTGGTCGAATCGGTCGTTGTCGAGTTCGGGCGAACCTAGCGAAGGAAGAAGACGACCTGAACGGCATCGTTTAACTGTTGCTACAGTTTATGAACGACGTTGTTTTGTCTTCGGTTTTGAGTAAATGTAGCATTGCGGGAAAATTAAAATGCAGCTTGCAAACGCGGTGGCCGAGTTTCGAACACGGGTCGTGGGAAAACGACGCCATTTCACCGCTGCGCTGAACGCTCGGTGGGCATTCATTTGGGCATTTAAATGTATTTTATTTATTTAAAATGTATATATATATATATATATAATTATATTTATTATATATAAAGAATAAAATATAATATTCAGAACATAATTGTATATATGTGTATATAATGTCTAGTAATTAAAATAATTTAATTAATTAAGGATTGGCCACAGCGTCCTTAAGTAATAAAATTATTTTTTATTATCACGTGTGGTATAAAGACATTAATTGTGGCTAATTATTTTTGATATAATAAAATTTATCACACAGAAAATTTTATTATGTTAAATTAATTAATCAGGATAAAATATTAAATTATTTTTCTTAATTTATCCACAGGGATTAAGAATTAAAATATAATTTGATAGTTTTATCATAAAATTAGACATGAATATACTTGAATTAAAATTTAGCCCACAGGTAATTTTTTATCAATTGATTCGTGATGTATGCTTTACATTGGTAAAACATAATTCTATATTTTGTTAGCCTCATTTGTTGGACGTTAAGCATGTATTTATTTTTATACAGTTATTCAATCTGTTAATCTTTTCGACATAAGATGTAAAATTTTTGAACTAAAAGGTGATAACTATTAGGTGTGAAAGGAAATAATTCTTCTTCACTTAGGGTGGATGGACATAGATTATGCTATTTGAAAAGACGAACCACCTACTCTTACTCTTACCAGCACTCCAGTTAATGTAACTCTTTCTGAACGTTGGGAGCGATCTAATCACCTAAGTTTGATATTCATAAAAATTAAAATTTCTGCTAGTATTCGTAGTTCTATCGATCAACATAATAAAGTGCAGGATTTACTGAAAGCTATTGATGAGCAGTTTGAGACTTCAGATGAAGCACTAGCTAGTACCCTGATAATGAAGTTTTCATCTATAAGACTCACCAGTGTTAAAGGTGTGCGTGAGCACATAATGCAGATGAGAAATGTAGCGGCTCAATTAAAAAATTTAGAGGTAAAAATGTCTGAATCTTTCCTTATGCACTATATTTTGAACACGCTTCCATCACAATATGGACCTTTAAAATCTCTTACAACACACATAATGATAAATGGTAAATCAATGAACTCATGACCATGTGTGTTCAAGAGGAATGAAGGCTCATGATGGAGCAAAGTGAGAGCATTTACATGCTCAAAGAAGGAAGGTTCAAGACGTAAGCCAAACAGAAGAAAAAATATAAAATACCTCCTCGATCTAATATCAAGAAGGAGTCCAAGTGCTTCTTCTATAAAAAGAATGGACATGTCAAGAAGAACTATTTCAAGTATTAGAATTGGCTTGAAAAGAAAGCAGACCAACAAGACTAAGAAAAATATCAAGAGGAGTTCGAACATATTAGAAATCATACATGCTGATATTTATAGTCCTAATATTGACTCATATGGTCAAAAATATTTCATCACCTTTATTGATAATTTCTTACGATATATGTATCTCTACTTGCTTCATAATAAGTATGAATCATTTGATGCTTTTAAATTATTTAAAGTAGAAGTAGAAAAATAATATGAAAAATAAATTAAAATTATGATATCAGATATAGGTGGAGAATATTATGGTAGATATACTAAAGATGGATAAATGCCTGGTCCATTTGCAAGGTTTCTTCATGAACATGGGATTGTTGCTCAATATACTATGTCTGGTTATTCGGATCAAAATGGTATAACAGAAAGAAGAAATCAAACATTATTGGATATGGTGAGGAGTATACTTAGTAACTCTGAACTTTTAAAATCATTGTGGAGTGAAGCTCTTAAAAGGACGGTGTATATATAATATCGGGTCCCAATAAAAGTTATTCCAAAAACTCATTTTGAGTTATGAAAATGTTAAAAACTGAGTTTGTAACATGTACGCGTATAGGGATGCCCATTCGAAGTAAGAGTTTATAACCCACATGAAAAGAAGTTAGATCCAAGGACTATAAGCGGGCATTCCATTGGATATGCTAAACGGTCCAAGGGATACAGATTTTACAGTCCATCTCATGAAATCAAGAAATATAAAATTTTTTAAGAATGACTTAATGAATGGAAGAAAATGATCAAAAACTGATCGTTTGGTTTCTTAACCCTCAACTTTAAATGATAGGTTAATTGTTGTATATAATACCCTCAAGATCAATCTGGTGTTGAATAATCAATCAATGTCATTCCATAAAATGCTGATTATATTTCAGTTGACCATAAAATTTAGGATTTGTATGAAATAGTTAAACAACATATTCCTATTGAGGATGATGATACAACATTGATAAGGTCTTCCAAAATAAGAAAGTCAGCTGTGGCGACCCGAACCCAAAAAAATAAATATACTCAAACATGAGGCTCGAGTCGCCCACACAAGCGGAACCTAAAATTTTAAAACCAAAACATAAGCTCCATATTTTTCACTACTCCATTCATTCGAGTTTTTACATCAATAAAGATCAACAACATAACATATGTAAAACTCAAAATAACTAAAATATCAT
>JAOVVI020004665.1:0-17370 GCA_028571085.2 Nepenthes alata
CACCGAAAGCTGCTCTCCACGAGCGCACCACCTCCAAAAGCCGCTCCACACCGAATACCCCCTCCGAGTCAGACTCACAAATTTCCTTCCCTACATCATTTCTTGCAAGTTCCGTTTTTATATTCTTTATTTTGGAAGAAGGATAATTGACTTGAGTGTCGGAGGATAAATGGGAGAACGAGTCCCACCGTTTCCTTCTGACTTCTTGTCTTTTATTATGGTGTATAGAATCCAAGCCACGCAGCACGAAGACCGGGTCCCATGTCAGCAAGAACCCAAGAACTAGTTTAACCCGAATTCATCAAAAACTCGAATCTAGGATGCATCACTGGTGCCACTATTTTCCCAACAAGTATGATAAACACAAGAGCCCAAACCAGGATTTCGGTCAAGAATGTCACCTCCCTTGGCGACGACCCCTCCGTGGGTAGTCGAGAGAAAGAGCGACCAGCTCCCATCATCCTAGCGATGGCGAAGCAAATGGACAATATGTTTCAGACACTCCAAGCTCTCTGTACGCGTCAAGGCAGGGGGTCCCCTCCTCTTCAGCCCACACTTTGGCCTCTAGGCGCGAAGGACATAGAAAGAAGAAGTCGGCCAAGAGGGCCACATGCCCAGGGAACTCTGACGTCCCGGCAGCGTTGAACACCAGAAGTTGTTCTAGACTAGAGCGACGGCTGAACCACGGGACCCCGGAGGAGAGTCCGGAACGAAGGAATCCGCGCTACTCCTGCGACGAGCAGAGGCCACTGGTCCAAGAAGGAACCTCTCGCATTACTCGATCGGCCAGTGGCAGTAGCCGCCCAGCACTACCCCGCTCTGTTGGACACTCAGAGCTGAAAACCTACCTCAACACAAAAAGGTCTATAACGTCTTCTCAAGTGACGGAGAAGGTCGACAAGATATGGAGGCGCGTGTTCAAAGGAGAAGCCGATGAGCACCCCTCCGACCTGAAGAGGTTTCCTTTCACCATGGAGATCCAGACCCAGCCACTTCCTCCAAAGTTCAAGATGCCGGCCCTGGAACCTTACGATGGAAGCACATGTCCCATGGATCATCTCGATCACTTCCGTAGCCTACTCAGCTTCCAGGGCCTAAAGGAGGCTGCTATGTGTTAGTGCTTCCTCCTTACTCTGAAGGCGGACGTTCGGATTTGGTTCTGTTGACTGCCGACGAATTTGATCCGAAATTTCTGGGATCTTGCCGATAGCTTCCTGTCACAGTACACCTCCGACTGCTGCGAGAAGAAGCAACCCTAGCACCTCACCCACGTCAAGCAGAGGCCATGCGAGAATCTAAGTTCTTGGGGGAAATTTACCAGTGAGGTGTATAGAAAATACACAAGCTCACCGACGAAGTGAAGCTCAACAACTTCATTTATGCTCTAGGCCTGGGTGACTTTTTTAAGCATCTGGCCCACAAGGACCCGCAGACTTTCCAGGAAGCTGAATTCGTCGCTTGAGCCTACATAGCGGCAAAGAAGGCTAATGAGGGGAAGCAAACGAGTGGACCATCCCCGTCCCAAGTGGACGGACCGAAAGAGGAAGAATGGGGGGCCGTGACAACCCTCGCCAAAAGCAGCCCATGACCGAGCCGACTGTGCGGAGGGAGTTCAGGTCCATGCACCTAATCCCTCTGAATGATTCCTGGGCAAACATTCTTATGCAGATCAGAGATGAAAAGTTCTTGAAATGGTCGAAGCCGATGAAGCACTCGGAGAGAGATCAGACAAAATACTGTCATCGATCTTTGGGTCACAAAACAGAGGATTTCCGAACTCTGCTGAAGGAAATCGAGGAGTTGATCTAGAGAGGCCACCTCACGAAGTTTCTGAGGAACCCGGGTCAGAATCCTGGTCTGGCAGGAGAAGACAGGCCAGAGTAACAGCAACTAAGGAACTGGGTCGCGGCTGAAGTGGTCAACATGGTGACCACCAAGCAGCCCAAGACCCACAGTTCAGACCGTCAGGAGAGGTCGACTGGGAATAAGAAGTTAAGGGTAGGAGATGATGTTATTAGTTTTAACAACGACAATATGACACATGTAATCTATCCCCATGTTGATTCTCTTGTTATATCCGCCCTTGTTTTAGATGGTATCATAGACTATCAGCTGAAACGAGTTTTATCGATATTATAATTTCACACGATTTATTTTACCTTGATGCGTATTTCAAACTGGATTCGAAAAAGAATCAACTGAAACCGGCCGAAGGGCTACTCTATGGATTGGATCCAAGGGACCATCCAGCTGTAAGTCACCTTGGGTACCTACCCCAGGACAGCGTCCTACACACTCACCTTCCTAGTTGTTAACCTGCCATTCGTGTACAACACCATACTCAGCCAACCATGCCTGGCGGCATTCGGGGCCATAATATCGATACCCCATCTAAAAATGAAGTTCCCGATAACATGCAGTATCGGTGAAGTGTTGGGCGACCAAGTGATCGGTCGGACGTATTATCTATCCCATGTCACCTAGAACAACGTCGATAGGCCGGCAGAAGACCTAGACCATCAAGATGAAGTGACTTTGTAGCATGCATAGTCCGGCGAGACCACCGACCTCGTACCCCTAAATCCGAACAACCCGAAAAAATGCATATAGATAGGGGGGTCGCTCGGCAGACCCTTACGCAACCAGCTAGTCATCCTCTTAAGGCAGAATGCAAATGTCTACGCGTTGATGCCCTTCGACATGCCTGGGATCCTGGTCGGAGTAATGGTCCACAAGTTAGGCCTCATCCCCGACCGTAAGCCCGTCAAGTAGAAGCAAAGGAACCAATCCATCGAGATGCCAATAGCCATCCAAGAGGAAGTGAAGAACCTGCTGGACACCGGGTTTATAAGGGAAGTCCAGTACCCGGATTGGTTCTCCAACGTGGTACTCGTTAAAAAGAGCAACGGGAGGTGGCGGATGTGCGTCGATTTCATCGATATTAACAAAGCTTACCTGAAGGACAGCTTCCCACTACCAATGATCGACTTACTAGTGGACTCCACATTCAGGCATGAACTGTTGAGTTTTATAGATACCTATTCGAGTTTCAACCAGATCCGGATGAGCCCAAAAGACGAGGAGCACACCTTCATGACTGATCAAGGGACCTACTGTTACAAGGTCATGCCCTTCGATCTAAAGAACACAGGCGCCGCCTACCAAAGGATCGTGAACAAAATGTTCAAAAAGCAGATCGGTCGGAATATGGAAGTATACGTAGACGATATACTCGTCAAAAGTAAGACAACTGACGACCATATCCGCAACCTCACTGAGGCCTTCAAAGTGCTCTGGCCACACCAGATGAAGCTGAACCTCTCTAAGTATCTTTTCGGAGTATCCCCCAGGAAGTTCTTAGATTTCATCGTCTTTCAGCGAAGGATCAAGGAAAACCCTGAAAAAATAAAGGCCATCATGGATATGATCTCGCTGCAGAATGTGAAAGACATCCAGAGGTTGATAGGGAGGCTTGCAGCACTCTCCCACTTCCTGGACAAATCTTTGAGGGGGATTCCAATGGATAGCCGATTGCCAGGCCGCCTTCGACTAACTGAAGGAGTACCTAGCCGGTCCCTCTCTCCTAACATCACCAAAAGAGGGCAGGAGTTGTACCTGTAATTAGCAGTTTTAGATGCGTCACTGACCTCCGTCTTGATTCATTAGGAGTTCGATGGGCAACGGCCGGTTTACTGCGGCAGCAAAACATTGACCGGCGTTGAGACTCAATACCCACACGCCGAGAAGATTGCTTTGGCGCTCATCTTTTCAACGAGAAAATAACGGCCCTACTTTTAAGCACACCAGATAGTTATCTTGACCGATCATCCGTTGAAGAGTATCCTACAAAAGCTCGACGTGTCATGACGACTGGTTAAGTGGGCCATCAAATTGGGTGAGTTCAATATGGAGTTTAGGCCTAGGCCGACCATTAAAGGGTAGGCATTGGCTGACTTTATCGTTGAGACTACGACCCCAATTCCAGATACGGACTACGCCGGCAACACCAACCACCAGACTGAAACGCTATAATGGATTCTTTACATGGACGGCTCGTCAACATACTCGGGTAGTGGGGCAGGAGTGATCTTGAGGACCCCTGACGGGTTCAAAGTGAAATACTCCTTGAAGCTTGGGTTCCTGGCCACCAATAACATGGCCGAATATGAAGCCCTGCTCGCAGGATTGTGGCTTGCCAAGGAATGCTCGGCTAGCCACTTGACTGTCCACAGTAATTCAAAGCTGATTGTCAACCAGGTCCGGAGGAGCTTCGAAGCGTCCAACCCGCTGCTCACCAAATACCTGGATAAGGCAAAGAGCATGATCCAAAAGTCCGACAAGCTCGATGTGGTTCACATCCTAAGGGCCGAAAATTGGAAGGCCAACCAGCTTGCAAGGGTAGCGGCCACAGAGAGTCCGAAACAGTACTCCAGGGATATGCGAGAGATCTTGACCTCTCACAGCATCGAAGGACAGGAGGCGATGCAGGTCTTTGACGGTGAAAACTGGATGTCGCCTTATTGGAGGTACATCACAGATAGATCCCTGTTAGAAAATTTGGACGAGATCAAACGGATAAAGAAGACGGTTGGCTAGTATACCATCGTGAACGGAAAGCTATACCGCCTTGGGTACTCAACCCCTGACTTTCGGTGTCTTACACTGAATGAGGTTGACTATGCATTGAGCGAGGTCCACATTGGAATCTGTGGGCCACACATCAGCACCAAGAACCTAGCTTTCATGGTGATACACCAGGGATACTACTGGCCGACCATGAAAAAGGTCATCATAAAATTCGTGAGGAGGTGTGAGAATTGCTAAACCCATGGTAACCTTCACCATCAGCCGCCTACGAAGTTGGGGACTCTTTAGGCAGCTTGGCCGTTCGCGTAATGGAAGCTCGACATTCTCGGCTTGTTTTCAATTTCATCCAGGCAGAAGAAGTTCGTTGTGGTAGGTATTGACTATTTCACAAAATGGGTCAAAACTGCCTCGTTGGCCCGGATAACTGAGCAAAATGCCACAGAATTCATTCGGCATAATATAGTCTACAAATTTGGGATTTCTGAGGTTATCGTGACCAACAATAGAACTCAATTCACCGAAAAACGCTTCACCAAATATTGCACCAGTTTGATCATTAGGTTGGTTCACACTTCCGTAGCATACCCTCAGGCGAACAGGCAGGTGGAGATTGACAACCGAACCCTACTACTCTGACTAAATACCAAATTGGAGGACATAGGGGGCTAATCGATTAACGAACTGCCCTTCGTGCTATGGTCATACCGGACAATACCCAGAGAGCCGACACGGGAGACATCTTTCAGTTTGTGCTACGGAACTGAGGCCGTAATCCCGGTTGAGATTGGGCTCCCAACTATCCGGGTCAAAGCCTTTAACCTGATCGACAACTCTCAGTGACTCAGAGAGCACTTGGACCTATTGGAAGAGGCCTGCTGCATGGTAAGGATGCGCACAGCCACCTATCAACAGCGGATTGTCTAGTATTACAACAAAAAAGTAAAGGTGTGACAATTTGAGGTGGGAGACCTAGTCCTGTGGGGCATTGAGGCCACTGGCAAGATAGCCAACAGGAACAAGCTCTCCCCGAATTGGGAAGACCCATTCCTTGTCTCTACCGTTTTGCAGAACGGGGCATACAAGTTTCGAGCCCAAAACGACAAGCTAATTCTAAGGACGTGGAACGTCGTCCATTTGAAAAAATATTACCAGTAAGGTTTTTACTTGACCCAAGTAGGTCACATGTGCGCTAAAGAATGCTTGTAACATTGTATCACATTTAATAAAATGATTCATTTTTTCACATGCTTTTGTTATTTCTATTTTTCTTTCCCGTGTAAATGCTTGCGTGAAATTGCATGAATTCAAACGACCTAGATTGCGCATAAGTCAGGTGAGCTTTCGCTCACCTATAATTAAACATTGGTCCCACACCAAGTTGCCCATAAAGGGTCGGATTAAACATTGGTCCCACACCAAACAGCCCATACACGGTCAGATTAAACCTTGGTCCCATACCAAATGGCCTATACGCGGTCGGATTAAACTTTTGTCCCGTACTAAGCGGCCTATAAGCGATCGAATTGAAACCTTAGTCTCGTACCAAGCGACTCATAAGCAGTCGGATTAAAACCTTAGCCCGGGACCAAGTGACCCATAAGTGACCGGAGTAAACCTTGGTCCTCTGTCAAGCGGCCCATTTGTGGTCGAACAAAAAACCTTAGGGGGCTTCCACAGCATTCGTGCAACGACCTCCTCCCACAAGTGATAGCACAGTCAATCAGCAATGGTCAGTAAATTGGAGTTGAGCGTGAAAAAACGCCGCATACTCTAACAATAGGCAAGACGCCCAGGATTACAATCTACGTGCCGCCTTCCGAAACAATGACATTATCAAGAAAAAGGATGTATATGCTGCCGGTTTGTATACGCAAAATATACAACGTGCAGGGCGGCATTAAACAGCCCAAACATGCTTTTAGGGGCATTTGAAGGCCTTGTGGGTACAAGGAATTATCTACACCTGCGAGTTATCTATGCAGCTGCCCCAAGATGGAGGACACCTTTGGGGATGTCGCGCGGACTTCCGATCACCTCCGATCGGGTATCCGATCAACTCTGAGAGGCGAGATACTCTGGTATTCCTCAAATCCAAGAAGCCAATAGGGAAATTGGGGTCCACAAAGGAAACGATCCTCCTGTTGAAATTGATCCCCACCTGGAACCGCTCCTCTAGAGCAGGAGCCACCTCCTCGGGGCGAGGTATTGTCCTTTGGTCACTTTCAAGTGCCGTGATCCTCTTCATAGCCCACGCATGGGCTCCAGGGACTTCCTGCAGCCTAGCATCAGACTCTGACAGGGTCTGGTCAAGGTAGTTAGCCCACGTTTGACTTTGTAGCGCATCTTCGACCGCGATGTTCGACACTCTATTTCCTCTGTTACTTAGTCAATCTGAGCGCATATCACGTGGGCAACTTCCTCTCCCTGCAAGGGCAGAAACTCATCCAACCCGCGAGATATCCTCGTAGGCTGACGAGCGGGAAAGGAGTCAACAACGGAAATGTATATCAGTAATCCGTTTAACTTCGCAAAGAAAAAGACACGCCTGGCGAGAAGAACTAACAGACTCAGGGCATGGAGGAGCCCTCAAGGCACCGTGGGTTTCGAGTGCTGGAATGCCCAAGTAGTGTTCTTCCTCGACAATGACACCATTCACGGAGTCCTCTCTGACCTCCTCCGTCAACATTCGCTCGTTGCTGCTCCCCTCCTCAAATGAGGGTTCAAGCGAAGAGGAAGACAACGCTCCCCTCGTGCCAAAGTAAGCATAGTTGGGATGCCAATCATGTCTCAATTCGCCATAATAGAAGCATAGAAACCTATTTGGGCAAGTGGTGAACAGAACGACAAGGGGCACCACTCTTAAATTGGCAAAACCTCAGCCTAAAACGGTGTTACAGTGGACACTTAAAGGTCGTGTTGCTTCGGTGGGAAGCAACGCTTGTCCTCACCAGGTCGAATCCGCTAGCAGCGCCATAATGACAGATGTCGCGTCACATCATTGAGCAGCATGCCGTCAGTCTACGACGGTCAAGGACAAGGACATGATTGGTCCCACAAAACGACGACCCTACACTACACAGGTCCTGTTTACAAAAGTAAACATGCCAGCTGGCCAACTACCACGAAAAAATAGGGCAGCACATGAATAGAGAAATCATCAACACATTTATGAAGCGATTTTCTTTTCATTAAGGAATTGCGCTGTATAAGTAATTGATACAAGGAGAGAAAAGAAAAGTAAAAATTGCAAGAATACAATTTGCCTAAGGCTGAGAACTGGTTGGAGGGTGGGACGGCAGGAGGCCTTCCCCATCGGAGAAGTCGACCAGTTCTGTCCGGCGCCTGGCTGCTCCATTCCTCTGATCAAGGACCCAGATGTGAAATCCGGGGTCAAAAATGGAGACAATCCGCCGGCACAACCGAAAACCTTCCTAGACCCTTGCAGCTAGGACTAGCCCCAACTTCTCTAAGCTGATTTGGGAAGCCAACTCCTCAAGTCTATCGTACTCACTCCGGAGTGACGCCAGGTCCTGCTTGGCAGCCGACAAGGCCTCCTCAGATTGTTGCAAGGCGGCCCCAGAGCTCTGCAACTCCCCCTGGGCCCCAAAAAGCTGGAGTTCGAGATCCACAATGCGGTCCTAGTAAAGCTCAATCTCGGAAGCAGCAGCATCCAGGTGGCCCTATTGCTCCTCGACCACTCTTTTGTCGACCCTCGTCTGCGTCAGCCGGTGGACCTCATCCTCCAGCATTTGAATCTGAGACGTACACTGGCGCAAGCACGTCTACAAAAACTACACCACTTTGTCATCCTGCAAACAAAACAAGAGAAAGGAGTTTAGGCCAGCAGCCCCCAGCGAAGCACAAAAATTCAACACGACTCACCCAACGATGCCCAATTGCAAGGGCTCTCAATGGCACGGCAGGCGGAGGAACCTCAATCGCTACTACCCCAACACTGACAGCCTCCCTGGCATCTGCCGATGGGCCAATCCTGGAATCCAATGCAGCCGACACCGAAGGATGGCAAGCATGCTCTGGCTCTGGGTGGGCTTACTCCTCGTGGGCCTGAACCAGAACCTCATCTCCGATACCCTCTAGCGCGTCGGAAGAAAGAACAGGAGGCACTTCGGCCGACGGCGCCCCAGTGTCGTCCTCGGGATGGCGGCTACAGGGGAGGTGTCGAGGGTTGGCACCCAAGACAGCTCGCCAATGCTCATCGGCTTAACCATCTCGGTGGCGGAAGATGACGTGGAGCACAAAGAGCTTAGATCACCGCTGAGACGGGCTATCGAAAGCATTCCCAATCACTAGGGTCCTGGCTTTCCTCTTCGGCTGTGCTGGCGAGGGAGCGGCAGCCTTGACAATCACGATCGGGGAAGAAGGGCCCCAACAAGCTAGTGAGAGGGCCTCGGTGGACAAAAGGTGGTCCCTTTGGAACTCCTCTGGGTGTGCCCTGATTAGCGACGTCAACGACGCTACAGACTCGACCTCCTCGCGAGAAGGCTTGCCACAAAAGGTAGTTGGCACGTTGCTCCAAACACTGTATATGGGTCAGTCCTCAGAAACCTTCACAAAGAAGAATTTGTCCTTTCACTTCTTGACGGAGTTAAGAATGGCCTCTCTAATGCGTAGGTCACGAGGGGACAGGGAAATCTAGTCCCTGCTCTGCTGAAAGCGGAAGATGACCTTTACGACCATCGCTGTAAGCGACCTCCCCCGATGACGAAGGAATTTGCCCAAGGAGCATAGATACTAAAGGCATTTAGATGAAACCTCGCCACAGGTACTCCGAGGGCCTCAAAAATGTCGAACTGCCCGTGTGATATCCCGAATTTTCATTCGAAATAATTGGGATTATCTGTTATTATTATTATTAGGTAATATGGGCGTGATGAAGATTAATTAAATATTACAAGATTTTGAAAAATTATCGGAATTGTGGAGTGGCGCCTGGAGCGCATTTGTGCTGTTGTTCGAGAACCGATTTAAATTTTGGAATAAAAAGAAACGTAAAAAAGAAATATAATAATAATAATATATTTTTATATATAAACAAAAAAAAGAAGAAAGCAGAGATGAGTGATCGGGGAGAGAGAGAGGAGGGTTTCGCGGGGAGAAGGCAGCACAAAAGGCCACGACTGTCGTCATTGGAGCAAATCGGCGCCGGAAATGGAAGCCCAGCGAAGCCTCTCTATGATTCAACCTCCATTTGTGCGATAGTGTGAGAGGAAGGAGGAAATCGCGCCAGCCGAAGGAGGAGCCGCCACTGTCACCACCATTGCCGAAGGAATCGGGTGAAATCGAGATAAATAAATCCTCCCATTCTCTTTATGGATGTTGATTTTGGGGTTGCATGTACCAAATTTGAGAGGAATCGGGTGAATCGGGAGAATGGGGGAAAGAGGCAGTGCACGCTGCGTAGGGTTGCGCGGAGAGAGAAATGACGGCGACGTGCGGCGAGAGCAGCGCTATGTGGATGGGTCGTTGATGGCGGCGGCACACGGAGGAGGCTGCACAGAGAGAGAGAAGCTCTCCGAGGGAAGGGGGTGGCCCGAGAGGTGGCAGTGGTGGTGCACGAGTGATCGACGGTGACTGGAGACGGAGTGTGCGAAGCCTAGCGGCGCCCGAGGCAGCACAGAGGAGAGAGAAAGTAATCTGGTAGAGAGAGAAAGGCACAGCATGAGAGAAAAACGTGCCGTTTGGGTATTTCATACCATCCTTTCTTCTGATCTGTGGGGTATAAGGCTAAGGCAAGTGCACTCATACTCTCTTCTTTCGTTTTCATACACATGAATTTCATGACCGAATTGATAGTTTAGTATGGTTTTATGCTCCCCGGAACCCTGACCCACACACCTCTTTGGTTTTACCTAAATTAGTTGTTAATTTATATACGATTTGGCTTTAGAAATTCGTAACCCTAGCTTGATAGATGCGGGTACACTGTAAATTTGGGGTTTATGCAGATATATTTTATATATGTTAATTTTATATATTCCAAAATATTGTCGAATGTGAATAATGATGTTTGACCGCACGTACGTTAAATTTGGGGTTTATGCAGATATATTTTATATATGTTAATTTTATATATTCCAAAATATTGTCGAACGTGAATAATGATGTTTGACCGCACGTACGTTAAATATATTAAATTGTATATATTCCGAAAATTATGATTGAATTGTTTACGAAGGAATTGTGATCAGAAGCGTTAAAGTTATGTTATGCATGTAATGGAAATTTTGTGAAGGCTTAAGTTTCGTGAATATGAAAATATGTGATTCATGATCAAGGATAGATAAGAAGGGAGATATTATGCAAATAAGCTATGAGCTTCGGCCTCAAGCTTCAGGCTTCGACCATGGGATTCGGCTATGAACCGTTCTCTTGGAGTGAGAACTATAAAATTTTGGGCTTAAGAGCAGAATTTTTCAAGAAAATAAGAAATTAAGAATTTAGACCTAGGATGTTCATCAAATAGTATATTTTGGCCTACCTTAGTATAATTTGATCAGATAAGAAATTAGGAATGAAATAAAGGAATTGAATGGCTTTATGAAAGTTTAACCTTTCATGCATGTTTTGGAAATTAGTCATTGTCATTTCTCCCTGCACACACACACGCACACAAACATATATATATATATATATCGTTATGTTTTGAATATGAATTGTATGTTCTTAGATATTTTTGTGCCTTGTTGAGTTTTAGTTCACCCCTTGCTGTTTTTACTAACCCCTAGATAGACAGTACGAGTTGTTTCCGATGAGCAGGATTGAAGGACTAATGCTAGCTTGAGGGCTGGAAATGTTATATGATGTATTTTGGGATGTTTCTTTTATAGTTTTGGTACAGCTATTCTTTTGGGGTATGAAGGATGTATATGTATAATTCTTTTGTATTGTAAGTGGGTTGGCCCATGCTTAGATGGATGGAATATTCTGTTAGATTTTGGTATACTATGCAGATCTTGTGATGAGATTACCGGGCATTAGCGGCATCTCTCTATTCCGACAAGGTTTCTACAGACCCAATGTTGGAGCCACCAAATATTGTGGCGGTTTTGGATCCTGTGTAATGATTGTGTTGTTAGATGGTGTTTTGTTTTTTCTGGGGATTGGATTTTTATTTTTGATGAGGATTTGTATAGGTTTTATAATGGCCCGACGTCCGTATTACAGTCGGAATTTTGTCGGTTTTCGGTTTGGATACGGGATGTCACAGCCCGCTCCGTAGGTGAACCTCGTAGGTTGTGATGAATCGCTCTGGAGGGGAGCAAGCCCTATCCTACTCTCCTGGAACCATATACAGGATGGTGTTGGGATATTGTACTGGACGTATATAGCCCTAATATTGCCGGTGTCAAGAACAAAGCAAGTCGCGTCAACTCTGGGAGCCATGGAATCTGTGGAAAGTTAAGTTGCAGAGGAGAAGAAACAGAGACTGAGCAGGTTTTGGACGAAGCATCCCCTTTTTATAACAATGGTCGCCGTAAGAATTCAAAAGGGCGCCTCGAGAATGCGCGCTCATGATGATTGCCACGCGTCAAAGCCAAGGGACGTGCAATCATGCCGTATCGCTCGTCTCATTCAAGGCCAAGATATGGCCGTTTTTCGACGACTGCACGTGGTAGAAAATGATGGGTTGGTGGCAGAAAAGCATAAGTTACCAAGCTGCTAAGCGCACATCCCCAAATGCCCTGCTGGCGGTGGAATAAGACAATATAGTAAAACCTTATGGTTTGACCTCCTAGCCGGCTTGGTCTACAAGGCCGATCAACTACCACTCTGCCTCCGCCCTGCTATTCGGATTCCAGCGGTTTGGTCAACGGAGTCGGTCAACTACTGCTCCGGCTCCGCCCTGCTCTCCGGATTCCAGCGATTTAGTCAACGAAGCCAGTCAACCACTGCTCCGACTCCGCCCCGCTCTCCATATTCCAGTGTTTTGGTCAACGAAACCGGTCAACTACTACTCCGGCTCTGCCCCGCTCTCTGGATTTCAGCAGTTTGGTCTACAAAGCCAGCCAACGATTCACTCCCCCTCATTTGACCAGATGATTTCCACTCCGGGTTCTGGCCATTCTAGCGGTTCAACCACCCGGCCAGGACCCACAACTCCTCGGCCATTCCAAAGCACAGGAAAAAAAAAGGGAGAAAGAGAAAGGCATGACAGCAAAAGACGGGGAGGCGACGGAAGAATTATACTCAAAAAACAGTTGCCAATTTTTCTCATTAATCTCCCCCTTACAAGTTACACAGCCCTCGGAGGCCAATGTACAGTGAAACAACAGTGATGAAAAAAGAGAATGGAGAAATATATAAGAAGGCAGCCCAGCCGCAAAGGCCCTACTCCGTTTAGGTGGACTCTCGAGCGGAAGAGCGGCACACCAACATGAAGCAGAGGCTTATCGTAAGAAGAGGCAGCTGCCCACAAGCAGCCGAAATAAAAGATGAGCCCACAAGCAGCCGGAATAAAAGACGGGCCCAATGCCAGTCGGACAAGGAGGATCCAGTGGGACGCGGAAAGGGCGACCCATCCAGCCGTCCACAGACTGGTGGAGGATAAAGAAGGCCCAGTGCTAGTCAGAAAAGGTGGCACTAGTGCAACGGGCAGAGGGTGACCAAAGTGGAACGGAGTTGTGTCCCAAGATAACGCCACCAGGGGGTGAGGACGGCCTCAGCTCAGAGCCGATGGCCGGAACTGCAAGCCTTGCAGCAATGTCTAGCTCCCACACCATTTCACTGATTAGGGAGGAAGATGATGCAAAGAAACGCTACGAGCTCCCGATTTATAGCATGCAGGGGTTTCCATGCGACTCAAATCGGAAGCGGCCTATGTACCTGTTCTCGCGCGCAAGGGTTTTCCTGCCCTAATTGGCCACGATGCAGAATATCTCTTCAGATCGTGACCTCCTCTGAAATGGAAGCCCCCAAATCAGCGTATATCTCATAATGGAAGCCCAATATTCGCAGTGTGAAACCTCTCTACGGGGAAGGAAATCCTTCCTTTCGGTCATTGTTGCCCTAAATGGCATTGGCATCTTCTCAACGATGGAAAGGATCCCCCCAAGCAGCTGGCAACTAGCCTTGCCGCCTAATAAAGGGTGGCGAGGTTGGACGGCTATAAAAAGCCGTAAGGACACACTCCAAAGATACGCTCTCTCGAGTACTCAAACAGACGCAAGCAATCTTACCTTCGAACGAATCAAGCGTCGTTCTCTTTCCCACTTTTCGCTCTCCATGAACCCAATGGCCAGAAAAGCCGCTCCCCGCGAGCGCATCATCAAAAGCCGCTCTCCAAGAGCGCACTACCAAAAGGCCGCTCTTCACGAGCGCACTACCTCCAAAAGCCGCTTAACATCGAGCGCCTCCTCCAAGTCAGACTCACAAATTCCCTTTCCTGCATCATTTTTAGCAAGTTTTGTTTTTACATTCTTCATTTCGGAAGAATGATAACTAACTTAAGTATCAGAGGATAAATCAGGAAGCGAGTCCCGTCGTTTTCCTCTAATTTCTCGCCTTTTGTTGTGGTATGCAAGATCCAAACCACGCAGCACGAAGATTAGGTCTCACGTCAGCACGAACCCAATAATCAATTGAACCCAAGTCTGTCAAAGGCTCGGATCCAAGACACATTGAACTTCCTCAAAATAATATTTTATATAATTTACAGACATATCAACCTAAATTATTTCATAAAGTTATCATTGAAGAATTTAGTCTCAATTTGTGGGAGGTTTCGCTAAGTGGTTGATTTTCCCATGAGAAATTAAAGTCATCCGAGTCAATCAACTTGTTCCAAGTCCAAGGTCTCCAAAATCTCATAGCTAAAATATTGTATAACTAGTTATATATTCCAAGATCACCTCAACCAATCCTATAAAGAAGTCCTAAAATGGCTCTAATAGTCGGCTAGTTTAGGATTTTCCTCAATTGTGTAATTATTTATATTAATAATATAACCCTGAAGTTATGTCAAGCTGAGCCACATGGTGGAATTGCTAAATCTAGATCCTCTAATATTTACCTATTTTATTAGATATTTATTCTTAAAAGTTATAGGTAATTTATCTAATTAGCTGATTCCAACAATATGGCAAGAAATCGGCCCAAAGGTTATTATTGCATGCTTATGAAGTGATCCAAATAATCTTGGCCCATTAGGCCTAAATCAATTAAGCCATGATGTAATTTATCCATACATGTAATAAATTAATCTTCAAACCTGATTTATTAATAAAATAATCACACAGAATATCACAGCAGTTTTACGCATAAAATAATTAAACTGAAAACATTTAGAATGTTACAAGAATCATCTAACATTGATGTGTGAAGGGAGTGAGAAACCTGTTTGCAAGAGCTATCATAGCATTTAATTCTTTACTATATTGTCTTTAGATCTAGTGATACATTTATAATATCTCTCATGTATTATGCTATTCTTTTGTGATGCAGTGCATGGGAGTGCAAACTCCTTTTGATGCAAAATTTGAGTAAGTGGGGAATCTACCCTTCTGTTCAGGGTTGGTGAAATAAATAACATGTGCAATCAAGAAGACAATCCCAGCTATCATCACAAGTTGAAATAATTCAACATCCACGTGAAGGTAGCAAGAAATGTGGTTCCTAGTGCTACCATAGCATTCAATTTCTGCTTATTAATTTATTTGTTTTTTGTTTGCAAATTGGCCTTGTAGAGCTTTGATTTCGTTTCGAAGTTGTGTCTGGGGACTTTGCAAATATGAATCTCCATTGCAATGTAAGCATTTTGATCAATGCTACTCCAATGTGTGCCTTTTTGGTCTAATTCTGAAAAGAGTTTTATGAGGTCTTATCTGTGTTGGTTAGACTCTAGAGCCTGCAACCTGAAGGCTCACATTTGAATTCACCCTTCTTGAACTTTACCTAGTCAAAAAAGAGAGGAAATCTGAAGCAAGTTGTCTCTCACAATGTAACTATTTGTGGGCCACCTGCCACCATGGACGTTGCCCCCTCTTCCCTCATTTGCCTGAAGAAAGGATAATCAGAGCCTCCCGTCCTTTTTAACACCAGTCATGTGCTCAAACAAATGTCTATTGGGCTGTGTGAGGTAAGGACTTGATCACCTCTTAGTCTCTTACTACAGTGTTCAACTACTACGAAATGAACTAAAACTTTTAAGAATTTGAGTGCTACGCCATTTGTATTTAGCTATAACCTTTATCATTTTTCCTCATTGGCGCATTATATGAGCTGTGTTTTAATTGTCCAATATTAGGTGTTGTATTCTCTATTGACTGGATGCTACTTATAACTTGCTAGAGTTGCCCGTATTTCATACTTTGTCTTCAAATTGGATCACATTCATCCATCTTAACAACCTTATTTTTGTGATTTCTATCTTCAAACCAGCTCAAAATTCAAGGTCTTTCCGGCATCTACTGACAAGAAAGTTTGCGCAAGTTTCTGAGGAATGGGTTTGCATAAAAAATGATGAGTTTTGTATGCATTCTATGTCTGAGTTCTAGCGATGCATTCATTATTTTTTTGATACAGTGCACTGGAGTGCAAACTCCTTTTTATGCAAAAATTGAACAAGCAGAAGTGTGGGATCTGCCTCCTTGGTTCAAGGTTGTTATTGTAGGGGAAATACTTAATATGCACCCTATTTATGTTTTACATAATGACCTAGGGAGTTGCCTTTTCGGGAAAGTAAAAAATATTGCACTTTCTTAATTATAGTGGCTGGAGGCAGTTGAGAAGGGACTTTTTCCTATTAATAATCCATCATCATATGTATCAAGAAGACAATTCCAGCTATCATTTCAAGTTAAAAAATCATCTAAAATCCATGTGTGAACGTAGCAAGAAATGTGTTTCCAAGAGATATGATATCGTTTAATTTTTGCTACTTTTATTCCTTTGTTTATTTTTATGCTACTTGGCCCTGTATCCTTCAATTTTGCTGTATATTCTAGGGATGCAATCTGGAAAAAAAAACTCTACTGGGACTCATAATCTGATGGGGAAAGGAATTCTTGAAGGTGAAGAAGATCTAGTTGTCAATAATTATTTTTACTATAAGTGGTTACCAATTGTGTAGATGATAAGCTTTGACTGGATTATTTATTTTGTGAAATATGTGATGTTGATTACCAACATCAAACTTCAATTGCTTTTAATTTTGCTAGCCTTGTTAGTAATTATTTTTGCTATAAGTGATTACCAATTGTGTAGATGATGAATTTGACTGAATTGTTTATTTTGTGAAGTACGTGGTGTGCAATGCTAACATCAAACTTCAAAATTTGCCTCACAAGCCAAGGGCTCAAATGTGAGGTTCACGTTCTGTAGCTTTTGCTCATCAACTACAAAATCTCATAAGGAGGCTTTCAATGTGCGGTATGTTTTTTAGGTACTCTAATTGCTTTTAATGTATCACGAGGCTGATTTCAATTCATGCTTTAAATTTATTTTGGAGAACTAGTAACTGCATTTTTCAGTGGGAGAGTTGATGATGGATATCAAATTATGTACCAGAGAGATGATATTACTTGAAAATTTTATTTTAGAATAAATATGGCTTGAATTCCTTTTATGTCTCTCATTTATTTCCATATTCTATTCTTATACTCTTTTAATTCCATCAGTTTTAATTTTTTGGACATCACACTTGTACTATGCGAGGAACACCACATTTAACACAGCCAAGGCCCAAGTAACATTAATCAAAGACTTTTGAGCTAGTTTGTCTTGTGATAGTGTGGAGCTAAATGTAGTTATTTTTTAAATAGAAAG
>JAOVVI020004666.1:0-17368 GCA_028571085.2 Nepenthes alata
AGCTCCCTGAAAGAACATTACTTGTAGGAACCTCCAAAGCCTCCTGGACCTTGGAATTTGAAAGCCCTGCAACGGCCACCTTGGCCACCTCATGGAATCATTGGGCAAAAACATTCCCTTGGCCTCAAGCGCTTGGGGCTCGGAACTAGATGTTCTGATTGCTGCATCCAAAGATACTTCCAACTCGGCCTCGGACGTGGGGGCCTCCCAGAGAGGCACGTCTATTGCCATGACTTGCCCCTTAGCCTCGTCTTTGACTTTAGCTTCGGACACTGGGGCTCAGGAGAATGCACATTTGCAACTTTAGTAAGAAGCTTCGAAGTGACCACCTCAATGATGCTGGCCATCGGGAACTTCCTAGGATCTCCTCAGCCTCACCATATTGAGTCTCGTTGATCTAGGAAGCATTCTCGGCAAAGCTAGTAGGGATATCAGGCAGGGGCTCATCAGACAGTAGTGGAAGAATGAGCAGCACCCTAAATGAAGCAAGTGTTGGAGTAGGGATTGGAACATCTTCAGCTCTAACCTCAGTAACAGACTCTGAGCTTTCATCTGACCTGACGATTCTAGAGGTTTGGGGCAGGGAGAATGTAGAAGCAGGATACACCCTCACCAACGCCTTCTTCCTTCTTTTTAACTGATCAATGGTAGCTTTGTCTTCAGCAGAAGACTGGACCGAGGCCTTTTTGCACTTGGACGCTTGAGCCAACGACTCTTTTATTTGAAGAGGTTTTTGCTTTTTCTTATACTTCCTTTTATAAACCGATGGTGTTGGGGGATTGTTCGATCCCTCCAGTATAGGCTCCCATTTGGCCTGAGTAAGGAACTCGGCCAGCAGTCATTGATTCTTCTTATTCTTATTAAAGGAGTTGACTTTTTTTTTGAGAAGATTTGTCAACGCCTTAGCTAATTCCTTCTCATCCTCCATTATTTCAGCATTAAAAAATAAAAAGACTCGACCCCATTCATTGGAGAGCTCCCATCTAGAGAAACCTGCTAAGTAAAAGAATCAGTCATTCTATTTCTTTGTTGAGTCAGAGTTTTCCTCACTCAACTCAAAATCAAGCCATGGAGATACCAAACTCCAGTTAATTCCATGCTAAAATTAAAGAATAACTTTCACAGCCTTGGTGTCTAATATCAGACTGTGAATATGGGCAGAATGTGGAGGGCCATCATTGTTCTGTACAACTCCGAGTCAAAGAAAAATGGAAATGCCTATCAAAAGGATCTCGTGGACAGTGATGTAGCCTTCCGGTGAAGAAGGGATTCTACCATCGATTCTAGATAGGAGTTACAACAACGAGTTTGGAATCCTATACCGAGCTTGGAGGTAGTCGATATTGTTGGAGGTAAGGATCGACTGAACATCAACACTGAGAGCCATTGAAGAAAAAGAATTTCAGATATGAAGGAGGCGGCAAAAGGATTATGAAAGGGAAGCAAGAAATGAAGGGTTTCAAGAGTATGGAATGAAGGATTTGGGGCCTATTTATAGACAGGATACTTGGGACGACGCCGTTGAGATTAAAATTCAAAAAGACGGGCATCATTATGATAGTGATACATATAGGTACCCCATAGGCTTTGTGACATGTCAAATCGTCCGAAATCAATAATGATAACTGGTGCGATTCCAAAAACGGCATGGGACTCAAAGAAGTTTGTATTTAATATTGCTACTAACAGCATGGATATAGTCCATCAGATTAATAGCCGTTATCTGATGAAACCCTTCGAACTAAAGTCCTCATCCAGCTAGCCAACGAAGCCCATCAGATTAAGAGCTCGGGTTCGAACAAATGACTGTCCTCGGATATCATACTACTAATGGCATGGATATAGTCTGTCAGATTAATAGCCGTCATCTGATGAAACCCTTCGAACTCAAGTCCTCGTCCAGCTAGCCAACGAAGCCCATCAGATTAAGAGCTTAGGTTCGGACAAATGACTGTCCTTGGATATCATACTAGAAGGCTAAATTTTAAATCTCCTAGCATGGGAGGGCTAGTGATAGGTATTATTACTGACAGCCTAAGGGGAAGAATCCATTTACGGATTGGACTCATAAAATATGGAAGCCCAGCTGGCCCATGCGATCCAAATCTTTGGACGCGTCTGACGGCTTTATCAGAGCAGTTCGCTCATTGAATGAAAGACAAAACAAACACCAACGACCAAAGTAGTTTTTCTCTCTTATCTTGAATCAACGGTCTCGGGCGTCGGTTAAAATCGTCAATTGTGCAAAATCTTATCCACCTGGCGATGTTTTAGGCGGTTGATAAGAAAAGTCAATCGTCTCTTAACTTCTATAAAAATCTCTTTATTTTTAACATGAAAAGAGACGACGCTCAAACAAACTAAAGGCAAATTAAAGACAATCAGTGCACATATACTCTCTCTCATTAAGACGCTTTCAGAAAAGCGTAAACTCCAAATAAGAAATATTTTTACAAGTATTAAAACTTACATGTTTTTTTTTCCTTTCTTCAAAGAATGATATTGATTTAAGTATCGGAGGATATATCAAAAAGTGAATCCTGTCAGTTTTTAGACCGTACTTTATTGTGTTATACAATATTCAAATTAAGAATATATAGAGATCGAAACTACTTCAAACCTGACGAACAAACTTTGACTTTCTAATCCGTACTACTATCTGGATTTGAAAACGTATCAAATATAATATCTCTATAATATTGTAAAATAAAAAATAATATATTTATTTATAATTTATCTATTATTTTAATTTTATTTATTAAAAATATATTGATCTTAAATATGAACTTTAAAAATAAAACTTATAAAATACAAATAAAATAAGTATATATATATTGATGGGTATCAGTACCCATAACTACCCATGGATAAGTTTTCTAATAACTTCTGCGGTTCGAAAGAAACAAACCGTAACCAACCAGAGGATAAAATCGACCAGAGGTTAAAATCAACCGGAGAAGTTTTGCCTTATCCAGAGTGATGAGGTCAAGAAACCTCCAGAGAGAAGATGCCCTATATAAAGAGGGGAAAAAGGACAAAAAAGGAGGACTCTCGCTAGAGATCTCTCTGAAATTATAATCTAAAGAAAAAATATATTTTCTCTTTTACTCTAAAAAAAAGCAATGACTGACTTGAGCGTCGGAGTACCTTTAGGGATTTAGCCCCATTGATCTTCTGACCATCTTGTCTTCTTTTGTGTTGTGCAGGTATTGAGTTAAAAAAGACATTACCATAAGAATCACTACTATTTAATTTCGAATCAGATCCGCTTCGTAATTTTTGTCTAAATTTCGAACCAGATTTACAACATATATATATATCTTTTTTAAGGTATAAATTCTACATAAGTAAAAAAAAAAAAGAAGTATATATATATATATAACTATTATTATAATTAAATAAATGAGAAAACATCGCCAATTTCTATGAGATCCCTTGACGTCGCGAGATAAAACACTTGTCAATTATCGACGCATCCTACAGATTCAGGGGAGACAGCCGTAGAGGAGGAGGAGAAGAAGAAGACGACTAAGAAGAGGAGATGGCAGGAGTTGGGCAATTTACTCAGGACTGGGAGCCGGTTGTCGTCCGCAAAAAGGCTCCGACCGCCGCCGCGAAGAAAGACGAGAAAGTCGTCAACGCCGCTCGTCGTGCTGGCGCCCAGATCGAAACCATCCGGAAAGGTGAATCTTCTTTTCTCTCTCATATTTGATTTTTTTTCTAACCTTTTATATTTTCGCGTGTTTTGTTGCTGTTTTTGTAAATTTCTGCCTTATCTTTTGATATTTGGTTTCGTCTTGAGGGAATTCGACAAAGTTCTGTGGAGATAAATTCCGTCAAGTTCCTTTTTATTTTTCCTGTTTTGTATTTTTGGTAGTTAAAGATAAGCATGGTAATTCTTTATATTACCTGAGATTTAATCGATGGGACCGAGACTGTGGTATTCCTTCTCTGGATAGATGCTTTGTGGGGATTTATTGATCTTTATGGTACACTTTTTTAGCTTCTGTCTGTTTTGCGTTAACTGCTAGGATTTGATTTTTGTTAGTAGATACCTGTTTCCTGATGAATTTGATGGAAGTTCGTTTTCAATTTACAGAATACGCGATGATCTCTTTTAACATTGCATATTCATCTGGATATGATGTTGGTCCAAGCTGCTCTCTTTTAACCTGGAACTTGGTCTATAATGTTAAAGAGAGTCTTGTTTGAATAACAGAAGAAAGTGTATGCCATTCAAAGAGGGAAACATAGATTTTAGTGGAAGCTTATTTTTTACTTGGGGTTTATATCTTTAAAATGTATGTTGTCTTCTACGGATTATTTGAGGAACAACTCTGCAAGTTTGAATGTTATACTTATGGCTTTCTATCAATCTATGCAGCAATTTTTTGATAGTTGCCTATTCTGTTTATTAACCAATGTACCATTTTATTATTATTTCCATTCTAAATCGATATATATCTGTCACTTTCATTCATAATTTGCTCAAAATTGGCAGCAAATGTTGGCCTATTTTCCCTTCCTGTCCATTATCTGTATTTTGTTATTTTACCGCTTGTTTCTTATTAGCTTAATGGGTTAAGCTTGTTCTGAGGTTTTGAGTTCTCATTTTGGAGCTGTAATTTTCTAATGCAGCAAATGCTGGCACAAATAAAGCTGCCTCCAGCAGCACTTCTCTGAATACTAGGAAACTAGATGAGGAAACGGAGAATCTTGCCCGTGAGTATTTTTTCTTCCTATTTCAAGTTTCATTAATATTGTCTTTCTGAAGAAGATTTTGCCTTCTGTTCTTCTGGAAGGTGCAGTTGCGTTAGTTCTGTATATCAAAATCCTTGCCTTTTGAGATGGGTTATTTTGGACTGAGTTGTGTTAATAATTTTAAGCTAATGCGTGTCCAAGAACACTTAACATTCTGTAGCTATCATATCCTTAATATAAGTTATTCTAACCTCTATAAATCTCTTTTATAAGTTCTATTGTTGAGCTGTTTTAGTGCATGATATAAATCAGTTCTTTTGCCTTAGGAACTATTTTCTTAGAAGGATTTTCAATGCTTTAGCATTCTGGAGACTTCAGTATCACAGGATTCTTTGCTTTAAAATCTCTCCTTACATATAAATTTGTGGATGCATCTGGATTCTAAAGCTCATATTGAAGCTTTCCACTTTATAGGTTAAGAATGAGAGGCCTTGTTGGGAATATAATTCATTGAGTTCCTGGTTTCTCTCGTGTTTCTTCCATTGCAAAAAATCAGTCCTCACATTCTTAATTGTCCATACTGTCTTTACTTTCAATTCCTGTACGTTGTTCAGATTCTTAATGTTTCAACTAGATATGGGTGTTTAGAGAGACTACTTCAATGAAGAGATACTGATTTGAAGTGCTATCTGTTGATGAGACATATTGTCTTTAATATTGCTAGTAGAAGGTGCGAGATCTTGTGGTATATTAATTGTGGTTTTGAGGTGCACCACCATAGAAGGATCTTTCTTCATAATCTGATAGGATAATAACTTTGGTTTATACCTTTTTTTTCCCTATTTTACACGATGGATCAATGTTTTAGTAGTGAAAATTTCTATGACTTTTTCCTTTTAAATGTGCTGTTTGCTCTAATTCTAACTTCTCCCTATTGCATAAATGGGCTTATCTATCAATTATCCTAGTCACTTAAGCACTGCATCTGCTATAGTGGTTATATATTATTGACTTATGGTGCTTATATTACTGTGCTTATATCTGCAGTACTTATATTATGTCATATTGTTATGCTACAAGTTTCTCACGTTCCATCAAACTGTGTTCCAGTTGAACGTGTCCCTTCTGAGCTTAAAAAGGCTATCATGCAAGGTCGAATGGATAAGAAGCTCACCCAAGCACAACTTGCTCAGGCCTGCCCCTCTCTACTCTTGTTATTCCCCTTACCCCGATCCCAAAGACAAAAAATTTATATATTTCATTTTCGTTTATGGGTTCCGGGTATTTTGTCAAGAGAGCTATTAGGGTCCTTGTGGGGAGGCTCACCCATTGATCTAACGGTTAAAATTAGAAGTTGGGTGGATCAATAGTAGAAATTAAATTAAGTGATTTAAATGACTATTTATTCTTAACCTTCCATCCACCCAATTTATAGTTCTTGCTGTTGAGTAGAGACATGAGAGGTTTCTTATTGGGAGGGCCATAATAGGGCTCTTTGGTTGGGGCCATCCACGGTCACACATCTGGAGATGAAAACAATTAGATAAAAGTAGAATGAGCCTAATCATCTGCTGCATCAGCCCTCGCCCCACTGCTCATGGGTGCTGATGATACGGAATTTGTAAATCTGGTATCGGAACATTAATCTTAATAGAAATATTTGGGGGACATCCTCTGAACATCATTAGGTGACAGAAATGATAGTATAAATGAGTAATGCCATACATACCTCACAAAATGATGACAATGGAGTTTTAAGTTTTTAATTATTTCTTAGTCATTAAATGATTTGATTTTCTTTAGTTCAAATAAAGACTTTCATTTTTTCTGAAAATCATAAAATAGCCCACTGTATCTAAAATATGTCAGAGTTAAAAAATATATATAAATATATTCTGATACGTGTTGTTGGTTTACTGTTGAAGCTATTGACAATGTTTTCCCTTGTCCTTTGCAGGTGATAAATGAGAAGCCTCAAGTTATACAGGAGTACGAATCTGGGAAGGCCATTCCAAATCAGCAGATCATCGGCAAACTTGAGAGGGCTCTCGGAGTGAAGCTTCGGGGTAAGAAGTAGCAGGGGACAAAAACGATAGTCTTATTTGAATGTTTGACATATCGCTCTGCCCAGTCCCTTGAAGTATTTGGAACCAGTGTAAATGAACTCCTGTCCGTTTCGGTCAAAAAGTTTGGCTTCAAGTATGAGAAAAACTCATGGTAACTTGTGCAAACTTTTGTTCTTTAGCTTATAGAAAGAACTGTTCGACGACTGCTGCAATCTTTTTTGGATCTGGGAATGTGGTCTTGCTTGCCTAGCTGACAATAGGATTACGACTACAATCCATACCAGCATTTCAGAATCTTATAACAGATGAACAGAAAGAGCTTTTGTGAAGAAAAAGGCATGCCTTTGTTTTTCCAGTACTTTTTTCAGGAATATTCAGATTTTCAATGGTTAGACAACGGCCAACATTTCCTATCAGCTTATTCTTTCTCTGGGTAAATAGGTTTAGATTTGAGGTCTCCAATATCGACTTTTTAATCCTTGATCCACAGAAGTAACCGTTAGGATTTGAAATTTCTCACCGAAGAAGGCACAATCAGCTTCTTTGTGTAGTCCTAAGAAGTACATGCATATGAATGAAAGGCCATAGTGGAATATTAATAAATACTAAGATTAGGATCTGTAAATTTAGTCGGAATTTTTTATTTTTTATATATTTTTTGAAGATGGTATATCTCCTTTATGTATTTGTATCAGGGTTTGGGGTAAACCCGTGAAGCGGCAAATTTAGCATGTAATAATAAGAATTAAACTCGTAATCATAAGGGTTAGTAGAATAGTTGATGTTTGATAGGCCCTTGACCTTTTTATCCGTACATATAATTTCAATTGATGGGTCATGAACCAGATTGGTTATGGATGAGTGATGTTAGAACCTAATTTTAAGGACTATAGTTTCAATTCATTTATAATTAATAACTTAGATTCATATGGACTTGTTTTATGACTTATTAATTGACATATTTATATGAAAACATAGAAACATACCCATTTAGGTTTATTGTTGGCTCATTTATAAACTCGAATTGGGGCTTATTTTGTCTATAAGCTAAGCTTGCTTAAAGTCCGAGCTAAGTCGAGCCAAGTGCAAGTTAATCCGAGCGCCCGGCCGCCCAAAAGAAAAAGAGTCAAGTCATGCTTGAGCCTAATATAAAATGAAGAAAAAATTGAGCCAAGCTCGAGCCATGTATATATAAAAAAAATTTGAGTAGAGCTAAACTCGCATGAGTGTAGAAAAAAAAGGTTCAATGGAGATTTAGTTTATTCAAACTCGGGTATATGCACTACTACAGAAGTGGTTAAGATTTACTGTAAAAATTTAATATGGCAAAATCCAATTATTTATGGTAAGAGTGGTACTAGAAAAATATCATTTAATTATACTTTAAATATTTTTGATAATATAACATCTTATTTATCTATATACTCATAAACTTATGCAAAATTAAATAATTAAGCAAATACCATACATCCAAGGAGTAAAGAATGACTAGAAATATCTGTGAGTAAATGCCATTCTATCCCATCCATATACTCCTGCAACATCGTTAATAATAATAACAAAATTTTAAATCCCATTATATAAAATCAACTGTATAAATTTATTTTCATCGTTCTATTAGAATTATTTTAAATCATTTTCATTACCTTCATCGTACAACATCAACATACAACAAATGCTCCCTCAAACGAGCCAGGATAGTTGCAGAAATTCTTCTTTTTTTTTTTAATAGAAAAGGTAGAAAAGGGGCATTAAACCAAAAATCTACCATTGAAAAACAGCAATAATACATATAATTTACTCACAGGCAAGTTTTGTACCAAAGCTGGTGAGGCAAATTGCAAAAGCTTGGAAGGTCGACAATGGCTGCCGATAATCCATGGTAAAAGTATCGTCTGCCACTTTCCCGAATTGGAGGAGAATGATCTCCTCGTCGCCTTTTCCTCCCGGTTGGCTCTGGTCCACGGTTGCAATCAGCTGGAAGTTCTTCACCGATGCAACCGTGACCCGACCATGAAAGTTCAAGCACCAACACTGCAAATTCTCATGCCATCTCGGAGCTTTGTTCTTCAGAATTGTGTGATCGCAGTCTGATTTCTGCATCTTAGTATTATGCATTGAATCTTTGGTAAGATCCCTGGATCCTGGGCATTTTAGGGAGCAGATCATCCTTCTCGGGCCTCTTGATTTCAAGAGGTTGAATTTGTAAGAGACATTTCCCACTTGAAAGTTTCCAGCTGGAAGCTGGGGGCTTATCTGCTTGCTTGCAAAACGGCGGCTCATTCTACCATTTGAGGGCTTTGCTCCATCATGTGGTGGTTGGCTGTCGTAGATTGTAAAGTTCGTGCCAAGGAAATCAGAGCTGTAAGATGCAATTTAAGTGAGAAACAGACTAGCAAGAATTACCACCTTTTCTTCAATTTATGACGATAATTATAATAATAAAGGGCGAGGACACTGTTATTTGAACCTAAACACGTATCTAACAGTTGATCTGATTTGGTTCTTCAGTTTGAGCAAAATGTTGGAGAATCCCTTTTAATTATATTACCCAAAGAAGTTGAATTAAATTTAAAAAATGCAGTTCCAATCTTTCTGTGGTGTGGAGAGCTCTATGTATATACAAAAATTTCACAGAATAAACACATTCAAATGAAATACTACAACTTTCTGTGGTGTGGAGAGCTCTTTGTTAAAACTCTCTTCTAGCTGGATCAACTGGCCTTGTTTCTGGTCATCAGGGCGATCTATTCAAATCCTCAAAATTTTATCGGTCTTGTTGAGGATTTCTTTTCCTTTCTTTTTAAATGTGTGCTTTGTTTGATGCCACCCAACCATTTCTTCAATATTACAACCCCTCTAGTCGCAGGCCAGCCACCCCACCGGGCCAGCAACCCCAGCAGGCATTGAACATCCTCCCCACCGGCTCAGGGCAACCGCCAGGCCTGGGCTAGCATGGGCCACTTCAGCCACCTGCTATCGTTGTTGACCAATATGCAAAACACTAGGAATTATAATTCTTACCATCAAAATTTTATTTCTAGTTGTAATATTTGTTCTCATCTTATCCTAACAATTATTATTCGTAAGTAATATTTACTCAATTCCAACAACCAATTATACCGTATCTGAATGAATTATGGCAAGCATGGTGTACCTTAGCTTGCCAACATAAGCTTGACTTCCCTGAGAAAGGTCATCCGCATCAAGTGAGATTATATATTCAGTATGGGCACCATGCCTATACTTCCGTGCTGCTAAGAGAAATTTCCCTTTTTCTGAGAATGCTGGACAAAGCCAGAAGTCAACAATTAACATCGGACAAAGGATATAAAATAAAATTGGGAATACAAAAAATTTGGCTCATAGGATGACATAAGATAGCACTCATCCATAAAGATCCAAAAGGTTTAACATTAACAAGGAGGATATAACAGTAGCTTTAGATGAAAAGATTATGAATTTTAATGTAATAGCCATTTAATATGTAAACAACAGCGAATACCATAAGAGGTCTCAATGCACAAGACTTCCCACTCTACAGGCTTCAAAGAGAATCTGTATGATTACAAGCTACACTCTCAAATATAACTAAGTATGCAAGTAATTTATCTTTCTTCTATCCTCTCATTATCTCTTCCCCCTCTAAAATCATTGAAACATCCTGTGAGCTATTTCAAGAAAGCTTCATTATTCACAACAACATTTTGTAGAGACACAGATAAGCTATGAGCTGATTATTGAACAATGGCATACTGCTCTATGTTGCACTTGTTGTGTGCAATAGCCTGATGCCATGCAACATGATAAGAAGACGGTAGAGACCAGGAATTGAAGGATCCATAAAAGGTTAACACATGATGACAGAGGAATTAAAAATGGAGCATCAGTACCATGTCGGCCGATGTGCAAAATATTTGCCAATATAGATATTGGTATCGGGCCTCCGATACCACGACAAAGTCGCAATATATTGACAATATTCAAAATATAAGCCAATTCATGCGACATTTTATAATATATCAGCCGATATTTGCCTCACAGGTTCTAACATATAAAAATAAAAATTGCATCAAATATGTCCTATCCTAATGCATATCATCCGATAAAACCATTGATGCTGATATCAATTATGATATTTTCATCAATGAGCATGACAAATAACTCAACGTGGAATAGTTAATCATCAATAGGCATATGGACACGATGCTAAATGATAATGTGGACCTAGGGGAAAGTCCCAAATCAAAGGTTTGATTAGATGGCATTTGACTCAGAAAACCAGTAGCAACTTAATACACATTATTCCACCTCTCCTCCACTTAGTCCAGATCATGATGCATCCATACAAATTTGGCAACACATGAATGTAGTAGTAAATCACAAGAAAAAGCTCTTTATTAAACCAAAAAGGGATCCCTATGAAACAAATCAACTGTTGACTCCTAACATGTCCCAGGAAATATCAGACTCAGATTTACTTACCTGATGGAGAAACAGAGAGATAGAGATAAAATGTGGAGTTCTTTTTGTCTCGTTTTATTAAACATTGTAGCGGAAAGTCACGTGGCCCTGGCTGTATTTGGAAACAAAAGAACATAACTCAACATCAAGACTTCAACAGCTTTTCCATTCTAACAAGATTGTAACTGAAGAAATTAGGAGTAAAAAGGCACACCTTCTTAGCTTTATTACATCAATAGTACGTTGCATCACAAATTTAATCAAACAAAAAAAAAATCACTAGTCCATTGAGAGGCAAGAGAACACACTCCATAATGACAACTTACCTTTCCATGTCCAACCTGCTCTCATCCATTATGCAAGCTCTAGAATGAGCCCGACCCAAAGAAAAGAAAAGTATGACCAATGCATGAGGATCTCAAATTGTCAAGTCTAAGAAAAGTCAAATATACACAGTTTTATCCAGATATTGCAGAGAGGTTGTTACCATAGTTTAAACTTGTGCCTTTTGGTTATAATGAAGCAAACCTCTCGTTTAACTAGGGCTCACCCCTCTAACCACAGAAAAAAATAGAAATGTGAAGAAGTGTGAAACTTTTATAAAGTGATAGACCCATTTTGACATGCTGCATGCATATCAAGATCAAATCACACAATAAATACATCCATGATAAGATTTCCCTCTATCAAGGTGAAGTCATTGTAAACCAAGTTGATTAAAAAAATTATCTCCATTAAACTGCTGATTACTGATTATAGACATTAGATTCTTAATGAATCCTTTCAGTTGATCCAAAGAAACTTGTTTCTTCCAAACATTGTAGTAGAGGGTGAACCTTAATATGATAGTCATATTACTCTATCATAACTGAAATGTCATAAATCAAAACCACACTTTTCCAAATGAACCGAGAGAGAGTCGAGCCTCTAGCTGGAAAGAGACAAGGATAGAAAGGAGTTTCCAAATGAATGATGGTGGCCTCTGAAAAAAGCTCTCTCCAAACCAATGGTATGGCTACATGAAACCACCTCAAAGCTGGTACTGTGGAAAGCCTCATGCAAAAGCCTCACCATATCCTAATTTTGTAACCAGGAATTCACCCACTTATTCCATTTATAGTCATTTGAAGCTCAAAAACAAAGACCCATCTGATACAAGAGTATCTAAGTTGCAAGCTAGGATGACACAAGCTCAAAAGACAGGCAAAAGGGTTCAACAGCTTTCTTATCTCAATGTTCAGTAGAATAATATTTTCATAGATTGTCTAGTAGTTTCAAGGCCTTTTTGAGGCATCAAAAGACCAATTGAGGACCTATCCAATAAGAAGTCCGAAACATCCAGTTCAGCAACCTCTTGGATTGGTGTTGCCACTTAAACCAGCTACCTGATAAACATTGGCTCTAGCAAATAGAAAAAACCATTCAGACACAATCGAAGTAAGAATTATCCTCATGAGAGAGAAGTGATGGAAAACTTTTTGGACTTGATATAAATACGGCCTAAAGCTGACTGACTTGATCAAAGATGAAGAATCCATGCAACTAACGACACTTAGTTGGAAAATGTTTAAATTAGTTTGGCTAAGAGGGAGATATAAAAACACCAGAGTAAATAATCAAATAGCTGCCAGTTCAACCCATGGAGAAGATGAGTCAGCTTCCACATTAGATGCAGGTAGTCTTTGCTAGCATCAGTTTATCATTCAACCCGGTAATTTATCAAGCCATTAGCGACACAAATGGTCAATTTTCTTTTTTAATTAATTGTATTCATGAAACATAGAAGCTGAGCATTAGCATATGGAGACGGTTATCTCTTTTGGAACTTAGAAGGCCCTGGGTTCAAACCATAAAAACCGTATGATACAATATGAGGATAAAACTGATTACATTTAATCATCCCAAATCTTCCGATACGGAAGCTTAAGCATTGAGCAGTCCTATTCACTTGTTGAAGCATATGTTACTCCAGATAACAGAAAAAAGGAACGAGTTTACATAACAATTTTACGAAGTTTCTCGGGAAGCAAAAGGCAAATCCTCTTAGTGACTCTTCATCGGTTTTAGAATTTGCTTCCTGTGGACACACTTAGCAAACTATGTCGCATCCCAAGTCCTAGATCTTCACGATGCAACAAATTGACTGTAATTGAGCACCAAATTAAAAAAAAAAAAAAATCAACTTTTAATTTTTCAGTTGCGATGATAAAGTATAAATGCAGCTAAATTAGCTTTAGCAAAACGAGTAAACTTCTTAGACACATCAATCATTCATCTAAACCTTCCATAGTAGTGGACCATTCTGCTGCGATCGAAATCCTATCCCCACACCAAATAAAAGCCAAAATTTGAAAAAGAAACCTTCGATCGGACAATGCGACAAAATAGTATCCCCTAAGAAATCACAGCAAGGGAAGAGGGAAAGGGAAACCTGTTTGAGGCAAGAAGGGAAGGTGATATTCCCAGAAGAGACAGGGGACTTAACAATCGCCTTAGTGATATCTCTCCACTTCTTACACACGCATGCACAAACGACGACGTTTCGACGAAGCGGCCACTTGTCTTCGCTCTCCTCCACTCGCCTTATAATCTCGACCAAGAGCTCCGGAAGCATCGTAGACCAGCAAATCGAATCGCACGAAACTTCACTGCTTTCGATCCGGTAGGTGTCCTTTAGGTCTAATCGTGAGACCGCGGCGGCGGTCGTATCTAGAGCTCTGAATTCTTTTACAGATTTTGAGAGGGAGAAGCATCGCATTGAGGACCGGCGAGAGAGGAACGATCGCGTCAGAGACATTGCCCCCGCCGGCGATCAAGGAAGAAGGAGAGATTCTTGAGATTTGGAGGGGAGATAGATTTTGCGAATTTGGATTGGACGCCGCAACGATTTAGGATACGACGAATGAGAAAGGGATGGTAAATGATATAGTCACCTGCCGGTCTAATTTCTCGAGTGACAGCCAAGGCCCTGTTTACCAGTCAAAGCACATCTTATTTTCAAGTTTGTCAAAAACAGTAAACATTATAAAACGACAAGACCCATTTAACTTAGCTTTCTTATTATTTTAAAATTTTAATTATATCAATAAATATTAAACTATTAAAATATAAAATAAACATTAAATTACAAATTAATTTATATTTAAAAATTACATTTATTAACCATATAATTTAAAATTATTCTTAATTAATTTGAAATTTTTTCTATCAAATAATTTCTACTTTTATTCAATAAAATTAAATTACATTTCATATATATATAAAAATATAAATTTAAACACTTAATAATATAATTAAACTTGTATTAGTAATTTAATCGTAATATTATAATTTATTTTTTAAAAAATATCTTTTTAATCAATAATAATAAATAATTGCTAAAACATGTTTGATTCTTGTGGCCCACCACTTCATGCTTTCGGCAAACTAACGTTGTGTGGGGATGTGATCACTCCAACCAAAAAAAAATTGAATTTTTTATAAATAAAAAATAATTATAAATATTCATAATTTTGTATACAAATAATGATATTTGTATATTTATTAATAGTATTATATTATTATTTTTTTATTATATTTATTTATCTTTAAAACAATATTACCCTTAAAATTATTTTTTATTAAAATTGAGCCTCACAAGTCGATAATAACAAATTATTAACTACAAGAAAGATCAAGATCAGGGATTCTGTTTCGTGTAAGGATAAAATAGGATCTTACTTTATATATTTGGGCCGTCAATTTGTGCATTCGGATAAAATCGAGTGTTCAAATTTGTTCATGTTATAATTTTTTTAAAAAAATTATAATAAATATGAATGATTAATTTCAATTAATGACGCAAACTGACAATCTAAATTTATAAAGTAAGATCCTATTTTGCTCGTACGTAAATCAAGATCCCTGGGAGGCTCACTCTCGTGATTATGGACTTCCATGTAACGTTGGCCACCGTTGTTGCATTCGGTGGCGATGGCGGAAGCGGATGGACAGCAGTCGAGGTGGATGCAGTAACTGAGGTGGAATTGAAGGAGAATGGATTTCGAAGTACCCAATGGACAAGACTTATGTGCAACGCATGGTGCGTCGCAGCCTCCTGCGACGCCAACGGGAGCCGTTGGATTGAAATCCGACGGCTCCCGTTTTTTTTTAAAAAAACTATAAAATCAAAAAATAAAAATATTTTAAAAAATTTTTAATCAATTACAAAAAAATATATATAAAAATAAAAAAAATAACTAAAAATATATTATATATATATATATAACATTAACCGTTAGATATTTCAATCCAACGGCCCCCGTTGACGTCGCAGGGGGCTGCGACGCTCCGCACGTTGCAGCCCCCCGAACTGGATTTCGAAGTACCCGAAGGATGAGACTTATGTGCAAGAATCAGATATGTCGCCTTTGGGTTTGAGCAGTTGGAGGCCTTCGCAGTTGGGATGAATGTAGCAGGGATTAATGTGTGCCCGCTTGAGCGGCGCCACCACGTAAGTGAGCTCAAATGAGGAGAAAGGGTTTGCCACCGTCGGTTCGCCGTCTGAGAAAGGTGAGGAAATTTGCGTTGGAATTAGGCTCAAACAATGGTATGGAGAATCGTTAAGAGGGGGGTTGCAACACCCACGAGAATCGTTATGTTTTAAATCCAACGGCCCGTATTTTTCTTACAAATAAAAATAAAAAATAGAAAAAAATATGTTTTTATAAAAAAATATGAGCCGTTGAATTTCAAATCCAATGACGCTACTAACGTCAGGGGCGCTGTGACGTCTATACATATCACAGCGCCCCACGTTGTTAGAAAACCCTCATTGGTTGGCATGTATTGGTTTTATGATAGTTAGGCTCTTGACAATTATTTGTCAAGTGATTGCCGGCTCTCTTCGGTCCATGTGTGGCAATTCAGACCTAAATTATCTGACTTGATCCGAACGAATCATGTAAAAAACTCAAATTAAGAATAATCTTTAAAAATATATCATATATAAAATATTCTTAATAAATATTATCTTGTCAAAATAATAAAAAATATAAATATTCATAATACCATAATTTTGAAAATATAATTTTAATAAAATATTCAAAAACTAATAAAATAATAAAGAAGCTTAGAATATCTTATCATGAAACTTTCAGACTCCAAAATCATCTTTACTTAGAATATCGAAAGTAAATGCGCGATCTCTTCTAACTTATTATTAATTAATCTCTTCTATTTTTGAGCAAAAAAAAATATACGGGTCAGGTAAATGCCTAATATATAATAAAATATTTTTAATAATAATATTAAATATATATAAACATAATAATAATATGTAATATACTAATAATTATTTGAAACTCAATGACATATTATAATCACGACTCAAAAGTTATATGGACAATTGAATATTAAAAATACAATTAGGATTCAACCGAATCTAAATATCAAAAAAGGATAAATGTTTCATCAAGCGTATCTTAATAGAAATCTTAAATATATGTTATATTTTAACCATCCCCTCGAATCATATAAGTCAGTATGAACTAAAGACTATTCGTCTGCAACCAACGGTTGGATATAATTTATAAAGTATCGATATTCATAAGTTTGATAAGCGACTAATTATGTAGTCTAATGATATCTTATCACCAGTAATGTATAAGTATCGAACTCAATTCAAACGATTAATATTTTCCTTAGCTCCTTAGGATATACCTAAAATATGTCATGCACATATTCCCGTAATCTAGTCGGGATCCACGCTCAAATGGGATATAGAATACTTAATTTCATCTGCATATCAAACCCATCACTTATCAGTAAGATATCCATCTATATTTTAACGCATATTGTTCTGATGAATATATACATCTCTCTAAATGACCTCAATCTTCTGAGATATTAAAATCAGTATTGAGTAATTATAAACTGTATACAGTACCAAAAAATTCATAATCTTTGGTACTATATTTGGTACTGTAGTGTATTTATATAATTTATTCTACCATAATCATAGACATAAATTATATTAATACGAAAAAATAATTACCGAAAAATATTAGAAAAAAATCAAGAATAACTAAATTTTTGACTAACATTTAATATTAAACGCAATCTTTATCGGTATCACTAATATGCTAATATTATTTCTA
>JAOVVI020004667.1:0-17367 GCA_028571085.2 Nepenthes alata
ATATGCTTCAGATGCTTTGCTCCCGCCAGGAGCTCGCACAACAAGGGACTCGGCCCGTAGCAGACCCTGCACCGGCCTCTAGGAGGAGAGGCCTAAGGAAAAAGAAACCAGCCAAGAAATCCAAAAGGCCGGCCAACACTTAGATGCCAGAGCCCTCACAAGCCCAAAGCCGAGTAAGGCGTGGGGAGCGTTCAAGCAGCATAACTCTGAGAGAAAGTCCGGAGCAAAGGAACCCCCGATATATTCCAGGGCAGAATGTAGGCCCCAGGCTCAGTAGGGGGCCTCCTGGGCTATTAGATCCACTGGCGGTAGTAGTCGGTCGACTACTGGCCACGCTAAAGGAAGAACGGAGTTGAGGACATTCCTCAACTCCAAAAGATTAGCCAGCATAGCTCGAGCGGATCCAAGACGGGAGAGAATCTAGAGCCGCAATGAACTCACAACAAATTTGGACAGATCCCGTTTCACGGTAGAGATCTTAAATCGTCCTATGCTCACAAAGTTCAAAATGCCAACCATTGACTCTTACGATGGTAGCCCTGATCCCGTCAATCACCTTGCCTATTTTTGCATCCATCTAGGTCTGTAAGGGTTGGAAGATGCAGCCATGTGTCGCTACTTTCCTCTTACCTTAAAGGGGGACACACGCATCTGGTTCCATCATCTTCCCTCCAATTCCATATGGGGCTTCCGAGAGTTAGCTGATCTCTTCCTGTTACAGTATGCCTCCAGTCGTCGAGAGAAGAAATAGCCTTGGCACCTGTCGTATATCAAGCAAAAGCATGGGGAAATCCAAAGAAGTTTCTGGATCACTTCGTGATGGAAGTTAGGCGGATCCCTAGACTCACAGAGGAGATGAAACTGGGCAGTTTCATCTCTGTGCTGACGCACGGTGATTTCTTTAGGCACTTGGCGCATAAGAATCCAGAGACCTTTCGAGAAGCGGAATTAATCACCAGGGCCTACGCAGTGGTAGAGGAGACCAAAGGGGCTAAGCATCCTGAGCGGACCAAACATTTTTGCTTTTTCCCGGCCAAAGGAAAGAGGAAGTATAGCGGCAGTTATCACTCTCGCTGGAAGCACCCCAGGGCTAGACGGCCGGAGCGCAAGGACTATGGGCCGATCACCCTAACACCCTTGACTGACACGCGTTCGAACATCCTCATGCAGATCAGTGGCGAGAAGTTCCTTAAGTGGCCAAAACCACTTAAGAAGGCGGAAGGAGGAAATCCAGCCAAATACTGTAATTTTCATTGATCTCCCGGACACTCCACCAAAGACTACAAAACGGTCCAGCAGGAGATGGAAAAGTTGATCCGCAGGGGCCACCTTACCAGGTTCGTCAAGAACCCTAGCCAGAGCTCCTGTACAGCAGGCGGTTAAGGAACAGAACCATTTCCTCCGAGGAATCGTGTCGCGGCAGGAGTAGTCAACATGATTGTGACTCAACCTGCCAAGACTATGGCAGATCATAAGGAGCAGCATGTCGGGAATAAGAAGCATGTAATTTCTCTCCATGCGGACCCCCTGGTTGTATCCGCCCTCGTTTCAGACGGTAGCGTCGACTACCAGCTGAAACGGATATTCATCAATAATGAAAGTTCACGTGATTTGCTTTACCTTGGTGCGTTTTTTAAACTTGGTTTAAAAAAGAATCAGTTAAAGCCTTCCGAATGCCCATTGTACGGCCTTGATAACAAACCGATGCCTGTCCAAGGGACAATCCAATTAGAAGTGACCTTGGGTTCGTACTCAAGAACAGCGAGTCAAACACTTACCTTCTTGGTGGTTGACCTACCTTTCGTTTACAACGCTATATTAGGCCGTCCACGCCTAACAGCGTTTGGAGCCACCACTTCGATACCTCATCTCAAGATGAAATTTCCAATGGCTTGGGTGTAGGCAAGGTTCTGGGCCACCAGGCCACCGAGCAAACATGTTATATGTCCCAAATCCCCCAGTGGCAACACCAGATCGGCAGGAGAACTCGACCATAGGGACGAAGCGACTTTACAACAAGCACAGTCGATAGAGGCAACCAATCTGATCTCACTAAATCCAGAAGATCCGGAAAGATGTGCACAGATTGGTGGCTCACTCACCGGGACAGTGCTTGACGATTGATCACATTCTTACGGCAGAACGCAGAGATATCTTTGCGTGGACTCTCGCTGACATGCCTGGGATTCCGGCCGGGGTAATGGTCCACAAACTGGGCCTTGATCCTGGCTGCAAAACCGTCAGGCATAAACGGAGAAACCATTCAGTAGAAAAACTAGTCGCCATTCGGGAAGTGGTAAAAAAGCCGCTGGATGCCGGCTTCATTAGGAAGGCCCAGTTCCCAGACTGGCTTTCAAACATTGTCCTGGTAAAGAAAAGTAACGGGAAATGGCGATGTGTGTCGATTTTACCGACGTTAACAAAGCCTACCCTAAAGATAGCTTTCCTTTGCCCTGGATCGACCTATTAGTGGATTCGACATCCGGGCATGTGCTGTTAAGTTTCATGGATATGTACTTAGGCTATAACTAGATTCAGATGAACCTAGAGGACGAATAGCACACCTCATTCATGACAGATCAATGCACCTATTGTTACAAGGTCATGCTTTTCGGACAAAAGACCGCAGGAGCCACTTACCAATGGCTTGTAAACAAGATGTTCGAAAGAAAGATCGGCTGCAATATGGAAGCATACGTCAACATATGCTCGTCAAGAGCAGAGTCACTAATGATCACATTTGCGATCTGGTCGAATCCTTTGAGGTGCTTCGCGAACACCAAATGAAGCTGAATCCCGCTAAATGCATCTTTGGAGTCTCCTCCGGGAGATTCTTGGGTTTCATCATCTCCCAGTGAGGAATCTAGGCAAACCCAGAGAAGATTAAGGCTCTTACAGACATGTCTCCACTGCGGAGCGTCAAGGAAGTCTAGCGGCTAACCGGACGATTAGTGGCCTTGTCTCGCTTCTTAGTGAAGTCAAGAGACAAGTACCAACCTTTCTTTAAGGCATTAAGGGGAATAAAAGTAAATGGATTCAAGTGGACGGATTCAAGTGGACGGTGGAGTGCCACACAGCCTTCAACGAACTAAAGCAATATCTGGCCAGCCCACCATTGTTGACGTCACCCAAGGACGGATATGAGCTTTACCTGTACCTGGTAGTGTCAGAGGTGGCCCTCAGCTTCGTCCTCGTACGCTAGGATCCTAATACCCAGCGGCCGGTCTACTACGTGAGCAAGACGCTGATCGGCCCGGAGACGCATTACCCGCGGGCAGAAAAGCTAGCCTTGGCGCTTGTTTTCTCCGCCCGAAAGTTCAAGCCTTATTTCCAGGCCCATCACGTGATTGTCCTCACCGACCAGCATCTGAAGAGCATTCTCAAGAAACTTGATATTTTTGGATGGCTGGTAAAGTGGGCTATTAAATTGGGAGAGTTCAATAACGAATTCCAGCCCAAACCTGCTATCAAAGGACAGGATTTGGCTCACTTTATTGTCAAGACCACGACACCAATTCTCAAAGAACAGCCCACTTAAGATATAGGACAGATCAAGGCAGAGTTGGAATGGGTCCTTAACGTGGACGGATCGTCTACAGACTCGGGCAGCGGAGCAGGAGTAGTCCTAAAAACCTCCAACGGGTTTGAATTGAAGTACTCTCTCAGGCTAGACTTCCCAATGACCAACAACGTCATAGAATACGAAGCCCTGCTAGCCAGATTAAGACTGGCAGAAGAGTGCTCGGCTAGGCGGCTAACCGTCTACAGCCACTTAGAGCTGGTCGTCAATCAGGTTAGTGGAAACTTCAAGGCGTGCAATCCCCACCTGGCTAAATACTTGGCCAAGGTAAAGGAGATCAGTCGTAGATTTGACAAGGTGATCCTTGTTATGTTCCCAGAGTAGAAAATTGGATGGTCGACCAGCTTGCCAGGGCGGCAACGGCCGAAAATCTAAAGCAGTACTCGAGGGACATGTGGAAAATTCTTAGTGCTCCCACCACAGAGGAGCAAGAAGCAATGCAAATTTTTGAGGCAAAAAATTAGATGACCCCGTACCAAAAATACCTGACGGATCAAGTACTTCTAGAAGACGCAGACGAAGCCAGGCGGGTCAAAAAGACGGCCGGCTGGTACACCATGGTCGATGGACAGCTATATCACCGTGGCTACTCGACCCCGTACCTCCGGTGCCTCACTCCCAAGGAGGCCGACTACGCCCTAGGAGAAGTCCATCTTGGGATATGCAAATCGCATATTGGCGGAAAGAACTTGGCATTTAAAATCAAACGCTAAGGTTACTACTGGCTGACGATGAAAAAGGATGCGCTCGAGTTCGTAAAGAGGTGTAAAAACTGTTAGATTCACGATAATTTTTACCACCAGCCGCCTGCTGAGCTGAAATCTCTCTAGGCTCCATGGCCATTCGCACAATGGGGGTTAGATATTCTCGGCTCATTTCCCATTGCCACGGGGCAAAGGAAATTTATTATCGTGGGCATCGACTACTTCACAAAATGGATTGAAGCCATCCCGCTGGGTTAAATCACAGAGCACAACGCTTTTGACTTTGTCCGTCAGAATATAGTTAGCAGATTTGGCGTTCCTGAGGCCATTATCACTGACAACGGAACCCATTTCTCGGAGGAAGCGCTAGACCAAGTATTACACCAGTCTGAGCATTAGACTGGTCCACACTTCGGTAGCATACCCGTAAGCAAACGCCAGATGGAAGTCACCAACCGTACGCTACTCCATGGTCTGAAGACCAAGCTGGAGAGCGCAGGGGGCTCCTGGGTCGATGAATTGCCCTCCGTCCAGTGGTCTTACCGGACAACTCCTAATGAATCGACTCGTGAGACATCCATCAGCATTTGCTACGGGGCTGAAGCGACAATTTCGGTAGAAATCGGGCTCCCGAGTATCAGGGTTGAGTCTTTTGATCCACAGGGAAACTCCCAAAAAATTTGAAAATACCTAAACTTGTTGGAAGAAGCCCACAAAGCCGCAAGACTGCGGACAACAACCTACCAACAGCAGGTTGCATGCTATTACAACAAGAAGGTAAAAGCACGACACTTCGAGGCTGAAGACCTGGTCTTACGAAGCATCGAGGCTACAGACAAGATCGCCAACCGGAATAAACTCTCCCCGAATTGGGAGGGTCCCTTCTTAGTCTCCGCCGTCCTACGACAAGGAGCGTACAAACTCGAGACCCAGAACGACAAGTTGATTCCTTGGACGTGGAATGCGATCCACCTCAAGCGTTACTTTCAGTAGAGGCACAGGTAAGTTGACCATCTGCATGCATATAGGAACACTTAACACGTTATATCATCTCACTGTAGATTCTTTTCCTTTCCATATGCATGTTTATTTGCAGGTTCTTGTGACCTAGACTGCCCCTAAGTCGGAGGAATTTTCACCCTCTCGTAATAAAACTGTGGTCATCCAGGAAGGCCACGAGCGGTCGTAATAAATCCCTAATCATCCAGGCGGCTCACAAGCGGACGTGATAAAGCCTTGGCCAACCAGGCGGCTTACTAAAGGTCAAACTAAACCTTGTTCATCCAAGTGGCCCATTCACAGTCAAAATCTTAGGGGGCTCAACCAGCGCATGCCACAACCTCGTTCGCTAGGAGCAAGCGTGGTCAGTCAACAACGGTCATCATTAGCAAAGGCTCTTCTTCCAAAAGTCAGCCACCCCCGTTCACACTAGGACATCACTACCTGGCTTTTACTCCCGCATAAGCACGGATCAGGCTCAGCACGACATTCGGGTAAACTCCGATGTCTGCTCAAGGCTCAAGTCCTTCAAAAATGCCTACAACGTCTTAAGCAAGGCAGGTGGCCCACTTCTGATCTCAGAGTTGATTGGAAAACATAACAACGATAAAGTGGAAGCTACAATAAGGACATAACCATTTTATTGATTACATTCACTCACCAATACATCAGTTATAAAAATAAGGATTACAAAAACTAAGGGCAGAATTCCTAGAAGGAGGCGCTGGCGAGCTGCTTTGGTCTAGGGCTGCCCCACAAGGCACTCACGACGTTGAGCAGAACGGTTCTCTAAATTGAGGAATTCGACTGGAAAGTTGGGATCAATTAGCCGAGCAATATGCCGACTAATGTTGATCCCCTCCCATAACTGTGCCAACAACATGTTCTCAACCTCGTGGGGACGGATACGAGTGGCCAACTGATTCTCCAGAATGGCCATTTGTCTCGCAAGTTGATCGAGGTGCAGCGTAGTCCGATCAACCTCTTCTTTCAGACTGGCATTCTTCTCCTTAAGCCTGTCATTCTCCTCAACCAGATTTGACACCACGGCATCTTTAAGACTAGCATTCTCCTCTCTAAGCCAGGTGACCTCCTCCTCTAGGTTGGCTAGCACAGATCCTAGAGAGACCGCGTCCTCCTGGTGCTCCGCCCTCACCGTCTCTAGCTCATCGTTGAGCCAAGCAATTAGCCTATCTCTATCAGTAATCGCTAGGTCTCGCTGACCAATCGCCTTCACAATAGCACCGGAGACTTTTTCTGCCTACAAAAACAATAAGTGTTAACAGCAGTTAAACCAAGAGGAGAGGCAGGTCACGAAAAATAATAATAATAATAACAATAAATTTACCGGCCAAATCCTACACACTGGAAGCACTGGCCTAGCACAAGATCTTGACTCAGACGACGGAGGACCAGAAATGGAACCATCTCGAGCGTACCTAGCAGTGGCCTCCGCCGCAAACTCCTCCAACAACTCTGCCACAAGGTCAGCTGTTCCAGACGGCACCCGAACGACAGGCTCCAATGGCCCTTCCACGGCCCATACAGGCTCCTCAGTGATGACCTCCTCCACGATCTCTACCCTAACCTCAACCACCAGTTGAGGTTCTCTGGCAACTGACACTCTTGGCTCCCCAAGAATCTCCTCGGGAGTAGGCTCATCAAATGTCACAATAGATAGCCCAACAGGAGGCTCAATAGGTGCCTCTCTGGGTTCCCCAGCAAGTATCTCCGTCGACAGATCAACGACACACTCAATGATGGCCTCCAGGGAAGGCTCCAACCGTATCAAGTGCTCTAACTGCGGGAGGGCAAGAACAACGCAGCCAGTGGCAGGGTACAGTCTCTCCTTAAAGACCTCAACGGTGGATCCTTCACCACATATGCTCGAGCTATCCCCCATTCCGGCTAGCTGGCCAATTAGCACATTCCCAGGATCAGTGGAGGAGGACGAGGAACGCCTTACTGCTGCCACCGTCGTTGTTGGACTATTGGGAGAGCCACCGTCGGTTGACTCCCTGATTGCAAAAGCCCCGATTCTCCTTCTCTTGGCGGCCTTCATCACCTTCCGTTCTGGTGACGGAGGCCCCCACTTGGCCTTCCTTGCCTCATCGCGAGAAACCAGGTGGTCTCTCCGAAAATCTAAATGGTGTTTCTCTATCAACTCTGAGAGCCACTCTAGGGACTCTGTCTGCATCTTAGTGGGAATCCCAGTGTAAACCTCGGGAACCTTGCCCCATTCCCTGGCCAACGGCCAGGATCCGTCTACATAAACAAAAAAAAACCTGTTCTTCCAGTTCTTCAAAGAGTCGTAAATGGCGGTCCTAACCTGGAGACCGTCCCGTGGGGCCAAAGAGATCCACTCTGCTCCCTGGTTGAACTTGAACAGGACCCTCACCATCTCTATCGTCAACTTTCTCAAATGTTGACGAAGAAAAATACAGAACGTGCACAAATACTGCACATCGTTAGTGTGAAGCTGTGCGATAGGAACTTTGAGGGCGATCAGAATCACTATTAACTTGTCAGGAATGGGAAAGCGTAGCCCACTCCGCAAATGAGCCTCATAAATGGTGATACAACATTCAGGCGGTGACCACGCCCTGCCTTCCTTGTTAGGAACACGAGAAATGATCGCTTTAGGAACGTTGAACTCAACATACAACTCCTTCAGGTCGGTCTCTGTGAGGGTCGAAGCTATCTATGCAACAGGAGCCATGAGTTTGGAGGTAAGGAAGGAGGCGGTGCAACACTTAGAAAAAATGCTCACTCGAAGACGAAGGAAAGCATGGAAAATTCAAAAAAGGAGACGAACGGGCAACTTGAAGGCAATGCGAACGCTAGCCAAAGTAACCGTCTCATAAACAAGCACCATCATTATTGCCACATGGCTCCCCCTGAATGGGCACTGACAAACCAGATCCCTCTGTGCATTAATTATCGGGATCTCCAACTCACCGTGTGCAGACACTTGGACACCTTTTCGTCTGAACAAAATAAATAATGATGGTGCGTCACTCCACTCCCACAGGTTCTCCGGATCTTGGCATTGACAGTCAACAAATCCTGTCAACAATTCCTTCAGCAAGTTCTCCAGACCTTGGCCTTGACTGTTAATGAATCCGGTCAACAATTCGTTCAGCAGGTTCTCCAGATTTTGGCCAGGGCAGTCAGCAAATCCGGTCCACTAGCATGATCTTTGGGTTTTGGGCCTGGATGGTCAACAGAGCCGGTCAATGGACCTCAGCGGACTCCAAGCCATGCGGCCCATCGTGGACATGCAGGAGGTCAGAAGTCAGACAACCAGCATGGGGGGCTAGTGATGGGTGCTCCCATAGTAGATTAGCCCAGGAAGGAGAAACAGCCAAAATCCACGAAGGCCCATGCATTGGCCTGGACGGTCAACGCGAATCGTTGACTTGACGAAAGGCCAATGAAACCAGTACAAGGACGGGTGACTGGCATTAGGGACGGTCAACATTTCTCTTAACCAGCAGTACTGTAACAGGTCTGCCCTAAAATAAGCCTTCCATGGGCCAGGCCCAATTTGGCTTGCAGCAGCTTTCTTTCCTGATTTTGCGCTCTCTTAGAAGGCAACCTCCACAACAACGGTCACTAGCAGATTCAGTGCTCACTCCATGAGGAAAGCGCCGAATTCTCTCCCCTGTCTGATGTAAAACCCTAGCCGTTGCAAAGCACAGAAGAATGGAGAACCTCCCAGGGAGCCGTTACCGCCATTAATGCCAGCGTCAAGAATGGAAGCTGTTCCAGTAGAGCCCTGAGATCCCGCACTCCTTCCTAAGGAAGGATTCTCAACCTCTCGACTATAAGAAGGCCATGGAGTCAACACTCCAGGGATGGCTTCGAAAATAAGGAAAACGCTCTCATACTCATACGAGTTGCTCTAACATTCACGTCCCTTTTTTCCAGAGGAATCCCTTAGAGTTCGCCCAACGTCTTCTCAAGCTCTCACACTTTTAGGACGCCCACACCCTCTTACTTCCTATCGCTACGGCTCTCGGAAACCCAAAGATAGGAATCAACGCTCCTCACGAGCGACCTAATCCTCTTCCAGCGAGAGCCAAATCATCCCCATAAGCACTATCTGCTTTTCACCTTCATTACGCCCTTTCTTTTATCTTCTCGGTACTTGGAAGGCTATTTTATTGACTTAAGTGTCGGAGTATTTTCTGTGGGACAATATTCCCCCAGCACCTAACCTTTCGTTTGTCTTAGTGGTGTGCAGGACCCAGACTCGGTAGGCGGAGCCGGTCTCAACGTTCGACGTAACCCGAACCCGTTTGAAGTTTGGTTCCAAGACGCATCAGAAATTATAAGTTGATTAATGAGGAAATTAATCGTAATTTTTGTTTCAATTCGAACATTGTAGGATAAGTGAAAAATATTTGTTCATTAGTAGCCAGATAGTAAAAGTAGGAGTAATGAAAAATATTTGTTCATTAGTTATTTCTTTACGCAATTTAACTATAAGGATAAGTGAAATATAAGATATTATGGTAAATCTGACGAGTAGAGGACTTTGTGGCTTTATTATAAGGTAACCGCATAGAATATTTAGATATTCTTACTAGTTTTTGATATTCACGATTTCCTTTGTATTTTTTTTAATTCGTGTGAGTATATTTTTGGTACCTTGCTATTAAGTAAAAAGAAATTTTACAAAAATATTAACGCATCTGGTCGAATGAAAGGCTATGATTTTTAAAAAAATTAATTTCATGTCTAATGACTAAGATTGATTTATTTTTAAGGTAGGATAGTTATTTATTTATGGAGAGAGAGAGTCAGTAGCACAATGTGACAGCCACAAGACTCTAGAAAGAATGGTAGTACTGCCAAAGACTTGTAAAAGCGTTTGCAAGTCTTCCTTGACTAATCCTCATATAGACTATTTATTTTTAATAATACTTTTTATATAGTTTAATCGTTTGATTTTTGATGGTATTTTGTAGAAAATATTTTAGTGGGTGAGAATTTTTTAATATTATTTATTAAAGGGGATAATTTTTATTATTTATAAGAAGAAATGGGCTCTACATGCCGTGTTGAAAACTCAGGGTGGAATTTCTACCTCTTGTACATTTTTTTTTTTGAATTATACTGTTGATTTTTCAAATGAATGGTATAAATTTAAATATTAAATAATTATTTTTATTAAATTTTTTATATGTTAGATTTAATATTTAATATATTAATATTACAAACTAATTAAAAATATATAAATGTTTTTAATAAATTGTTTTTTAAAATTATGATGATTAAATTTTGACTCAATAATTATAAAGTAGAAGCGGGGTCCCTAGCTATGAAAACTCATGTGAGTGGGCTGAGTTTTCTTTGAAAAATTGTGCCCACCTTATCATATACTATAAGTTGTAATTGAAAATTCAAGTTTTAACAACTATTTGTAATCTTTTAAACCAAATTAGATATTTTAAGAAGTTAGATATTTTCCATATATTAAGAAATTTTATATTTATAAATGTCTAAATCTTATACTAAGAATCATCTATTTGCGGGTGATAAATTGTGCTGAACTTTAAATTTATCTCCAATTTACGATGCAAACTTTTTAAAAATTTTGAGGTAAATCTCTGGTCTCAGTCTAATACGATGATCGCTGGAACTCCATGAATATAGATCATTATTAAATACTTTGAAACATTTAAATTTCTAAAAAAATTGCCAGTAATTAAAGCAATAGGTATTTAATATCGGTGGCAAAAGGTTGATATTTTAATTCTTAATATATATATATATATATATATATGGTGATGTTAACTTATTTAAAGATATTAAAAGAAAATTAAAATACTTTTTATATCTCTACTTTATTCATGTTATGGTAGTGGTGATGTCATTTAGATTCCATTTATGTCTTTTCTCGATAGTACATTGCTTTGTAGCTAATATTGCTTTGCGTAACTTTCAACTGTTTATGAACCTAACAAATCTTATCAAATGTCTTTTACATGTCCTCCGACCCTAGAAGTCTCCTATCTCCTTTCTCTTTCCAATGAATCGGAGAACGATATTTTCTCTCATCTGAAGCCAACTATAAGTAATCATCCCAATTGCCTTTCATTTTTAAAACTGAAGCTCTTATCATATTTTTCCAAATATGAATTGTTCACTATAATTGTCCATCTGTTAGAGGATAATATACTATACTAAATTTTAGATTCATGCAAACTTTTTCAAAATTTGGCAAAAAATCTTGAGTTTTGATCGGACACAATCAATATTAACACACTATATAATCTTTCTGACCGATCTCCAAATAATGTCATCCACACGGTTATAAAATGAGCCGACTTATTGAGCCGTTCTACAGTCACCCAAACAGTATGATGATTTATCTGCATCCTTGGCAATCCCACAACAAAGTCCATTATTACATCTTTCCATTTCCAACTGGGGGGTGGCATAAGTCGCAATAGGTTGGGTTGGTTCTTATACTCGGCCTTCAACTGATGGAAAATCAAATATCTTCCAATATAAACAGTAATTTCTCTTTTTATATTCTGCCATTAAAACTCTTTCTTTAAATTATGATACATCTTATTAATCCCTGGGTTGATAGTGTACTTTGATCAATAATTCATTATTTTCTCGTTCAATTCTCCAATATTTGGAATACATATCTGTTCCCAAAATCTCAAAACTCCATTAGCTCTTACATTAAAATTTGCTTTGGAGTTCTAATTTAAATCTCCAGAAATATTCTTAAAAAATGGATCATCCATTGGAGCAACTTAATCCTTTACAAAATTTTTGGTTGCACTTAGATATATGCCAATATCATTCGAACGCCTTGAGAATACCTTTTGATATCACATTATCTCATACGCTCCAACATCTTTATCTTCTTGATCCTAAAGTGAGCCATAAAACTAGTCAATTGACATCTTGAAGTGACCGCTACTACGTTAGCTTTTTTCGATTGATATTGAATATCACAATTGTAATCCTTTAAGAAATTTATCTATCTCCTTTGCTTCATATTCAATTTCTTTTAAGAAAGTAAGTATTTGAGACTATTGTGGTCCAAATACACTAGGAATTCTCTCCATATAAATAATGTCTACAAATCTTCAAAGCAAAGATTACCACCGCCAATTCCAAATCATGTATCGAATAATTCCTTTCATGTATCTTCAGTTGCCTCGACCCATAAGCGATTACCTTTCCATGTTGTATCAAAACACACCCAAATCCAGTCTTAGAAGTATCACAATAAACTACAAATCCTTCAAATCCTTTCAAAATTATCAAAATTGGGGCTATCATCAAATGTTCTTTCCATTCTTGGAAACTTCTTTCACAATCTTCTGTCTAATTAAATTTGGCTTCCTTCCGCATTAATTGGGTTAACAGTATGGTAATCTTAGAAAAATTCTCCAAAAACCTTTGATAGTAGCCCGCCATACCCAAAAAACTCCTAACTTTCGTTACTGTTGTCAGTCGACTCCAATTAATTACCACTTCAATCATTTTATGATCAACTAAAATGCCTCCTCTTGAAATGACTTGACCAATATAACTTTCTTAAGTCAAAATTCATACTTCTTCAACTTGGCATAAAACCTCATTTCGTGAAGCTTGTAGAATACAATCTTTAAATTTATTTTATACTCATCATAGCTCTTGGACTACATTAAAATGTCATCAATGAACACCTCCACGAATTTCTCCAGCTAAGGTTGAAACATACGATTCATCAAATTCATAAAAGTTGTAGGGGCGTTAGTCAGTTCAAATTGCATACTGTGATGAACCACATTCCTAAATCCGTCATAAATCTTGATAAAATATAATTATTCTTTAATTTAATGTTAGCAAATCAACTAATTGGATATAAATTTTTCTACTAATACCACAATTTCTATGCATAACTCACTCTACGTATACACAGGATCCAAATATATACCACATCATTTGTAACTCTAACACGGGCCTAGCAACAATAAAATATCAAACTTAATTAAGGAAAAGATACTATTCATACTCTAATTTGTGGAAGTAGAAATCGTCCATGATCCATAACCAAAAATTGCACACTGAATATCATGAACATTCCTATTCTACGATACATGTCTACAAAACCAAAACTTTTACATCATTCCCAACTCATCCATAAATTCAATCAAAAAGGAAACAAGTTTTGGTACAACATATAACATTGAAGTACATAATGCCTCTGATCTTCATTCTTGTTCTTCGGGTATAAACTCGTGTACTTCATCTAAGGGGTTAAGGAGAAGAGTAAAAGAATAAGCCAAATACTCAATAAGGGACAATACATAACAAAGAATATCTATATACATATTTATACTTAAAATCATATCGTAGAAGGTATGAATTGTGTAGAATGAAATAACATAAACACGAATGCAGCCTCCTAATTTTTAATCTTATCCTTTTCTTACTATCAGCCATCAAAATATACTTCCTATTCATTCTTATTATTATCTGTCAAAACATATTAAAAACTCACTTTTCTTTAGGGAGTGGGACTAGTAGGCCTAACTTACTAAAGGAATGGTCGATCAAAGCCTGAATTGTATTTATTCTTTACATAATCAAACGCCTAACATCATATTCAGGACCCAGAGGTGGGCCATCTACATTTATTCCTATAAATGGGGCCAAAATCGCATCGCAGTAATAAACTTTCAGAAGACGATCATCTACTATAATATACTAAAGCATGTAAAAATATACTATCTGTTAAATAATTCTTGGTCCAATTTTTTTACTTTCTTTACTTAAAGAAAATTCTATACTTTACTTTTTAGTCCTTGATTCTCACTCTTTTGGAGAACAATTTATCTTTTCTTAAAATAATCATAGAGTTTCCTTTTCCTTTCTATACTATCAAATATATTATTGTCAACTATATTTTTATTGGAATAATTTCATAACAAGAAATATAACAGTAAAACAAATAGAAAATAATAGAAAGTTCAGTACAATTTTAATAAGTGTGTAATATATAATTAAATACACAATATATTTTAAATATATACAAATAACATATAATACTTATAAACATGTATGAACCATTATTATACTTCAAAACATGAAAAAAATTTTAAAATAATAAATATAATTATGATATAGATAATTGAACGTGAATTCTTAATAAATTTTATTATAAAATCATAGAAAACCAACAAATATGCATATTTTTCATATTCTTATTTTAAAATCTTAGTTTGGACGAGTATTATAATGATAATACTAAAAAAGAATGAAAATAAATAACAATAAAGAAAAAAGAGAGTTAAAAGTACACTTATCTCAATCTGATTTACTAAAATCTTTACTCCGATCATCCTAACTTAAAATGCTGGATGCCATTCCCTCTGTTCTCCCTCCCTTTGATCTTTCTCTCTCCCTCTAGTCTCCCTCTCCTTCCACCACTCAAAAAATGGTGGTGGATAATCCTCGAGCGCTATTTATACCCGTCTCACACTCAAAGGCGCTTCAGGCGCGCTGGGGCATGCATCGAGTGCACTTCTATGCCCTATACGATCACATTTTTGTGCTTAGGTTACACCAAGGTGAGCCTCGGTCACTTCCCTACTGAAGCACCATTCTGAGCCCAGCACCTCTTGGGCATTGAGGCACACACCGAGCGTGCTCTTCACCACTCACTCACACATATTTGCACCGATGGCTCACCAAGGGCAAGTGTCAAGTGCATCCTTTGTGCTGCATTCGCAGATTTGGGCCGAGGGCACGCCAAGGGCACACCTCAAGCAATCCACAGTGCAAGCTCGGGGCTGAGAGCCCAAATTGCCCGATTCATAAATTTGGCTCTTTGACCTAATTTTTCATATTCTCTTATATCAATTTTAATTATATTAGTTTAATTAATCATAATTAGTATAATTTAGAAACTTAATCCTTACACATACCCAAAAACTTATAATGCCCATACTTCGTTCGGAAAGCCGTCTTCGCTACATCTTTCTTTTTAATCCTCAATTGGTGACAAGTCAAACAAAATTAATTTTTAAAAATATTTGGGTCCATTGCAGTTGGTCAAATAAGTCATTAATCCTTGGTAATGGGTAATTATTCTTGGTGGTGAGTTTATTCAACTCTCAGTAATCAATACACAATCACATAGACCTGTCTTTTTCCACAAATAGTATCGAGGCACCCCATGGAGACACATTTATCAGATAAAATCCTTCTTCAATAGTTCTTATAATTGTTGTTTCAACCCCTATTATTCTGATGATGCCATTCTATAAGGTGTCTTCGATATCGGTGCCACTCCATGTATTATCTCAATGTCAAAATTGATCTCTCGGCTTCGGTGATAGTCTCGGTAAATCTTTTGAAAAAATATCCTCGAACTCACATATCATCGGAATATCCCTTGTCGAAATATTATGACTTCCAATTGTGTTCACATAAGCTAAATAGGTTTGATATCCATTTTCTATTAAACGATAAGCATGCAAAGCCGAAATCATTTATGAAGATTGTTTATCCATTACTCCTTGAAAATAAAATGGATTATATTCCAGAATTATAAAGTATGACCTCTTATGAAAACAATCGACGTTAGTATGATAACTTACTAACCATTCCATACTTAAGATTATATCAAAATCATGCATGTCTAATAAACTTCAATTTACCACCAACTTTAACCCATTGATCTAAATAATACCGTAACAGACGACGTCCGAAATCCTATTATTTATATTTGTCATAATTAATTATCTTTTAACTATCAATTTGAACTATAATACACATTCAGTTGACTATTCGGACGTAAATTTATATCGATACAACAATCGACCAAATAATATATAACGTAATAATATAAAAATGACCAAAATAAAATTGCCACATCATCGATGGCACCGACACCGATCTAAACAATACAACGTCGGACCTTAGTAAGGATGATGCTTGCCAATACCAAAAAAAAAACACATAACAATAATCTGTGGAAGCAATAACATTCATAAAACTTGATTGAATGAAATTGGGGTCACCCTCATAACTAAAACTAACATTATCATGTCACAAAAATGGACCTCAATTACATGATCAACCTACTGACTTGAAAATCAGTTCTCATCACCATATATAGCAATCCAGCAAATACTAACACTGTCTAAGTTTATCACGACATATAAACCGAAACAAGACACCATAATACAACACTTTAACCCTCCAAGCATTGATTGAAAGTCAAATACATTGCAACCCAAAATCCGAAACTGAATTTAAACTAAATTAACGCAATGTTAAACACATTAAATATTGTCCGACAAACATAATCCAATAGAAATCATTAATAAAAATATAAACTAAAACTCTTTGATTTTCACTCCTACTCATCCGGTAAATATTCATGCATCTCATGCTTATCTGAAGGGTTAGTAAAATAGTAAAATAGTGAGCTAAATATTTAGTAAGGTACAATATATACCAATGAATATGCATACTTTATATTTAAAAATATATCAAAATGAATAAAGATCATGATCGGTTGTGATGACATGAACATGTATAGGAAAACGTTTATGATACATTTTCAAATTTATTATCTTATTCTTCTTAATATTATTTTTTTCTTAATATTATCTTTTTAATATTAACCATCGAAACATACTTAATTCTTATTTATCGTTAGGAACCGAAGTTAGTAGGATTTACCGGCTAAAGGAATGGACAATCAAAAATTAGATTATTTATACTTCCACATAATCAAAGGCCATAGGCTCTTATACAAGACCCGAAAGTGGGTTGTCTATGTATAATCCTATAGATAGGGTCAAACGTCACTTCTTAACTCCGTAGTTACATAGGATCATATATCAATATACCACTATAATATATTAAAACATGTCGTAATATACTACTCATTGAATTGTAACCTTAGTCCAATTCTTATACTTGCAAAAATTTCATACTTTTTCTTGGTTATTCTTAATTTTATCACTCTTAGAGAAAATATTCATAATTCATATCATATTGTAGAGTTTTCTATCATAATTTCATGACATCATACTTATACTTTTACAAAAACAT
>JAOVVI020004668.1:0-17366 GCA_028571085.2 Nepenthes alata
ATCAAACAAATCCTTTATTGTTGGGAGATAATACATATTCGATTCCCAAACAATCCACACATAAACCCATCAATCCAATTTCTTAACCAAAGTGCACGAAAGCGTTTCACACCAAGACACTTGCCTTAGCAAAACCTTCCTCCAACATATTCTATAATTGCTATTTTAATTCCTTCAATTTAGACGAGACCACCTAATACGGAGTCTTCAAAGTAGGCACAAATCCAGGCACAACATCGATAACAAATCTGATCTCTCAATCCGGAAACAATCCACTAAAATCCTTTGGAAAAATATCTTCAAACTTGCAGATAACCAAACTATCCTCAATGGTCAGAATACTTTTCGGATGTGACCATATATGTCAGATAAGCTTGGCACCCATCTCTTAGCTGACGGCTTGAACGCAATGCTAAGATCAACCATGAAACCTTTTTACTAACCTTTCCTTAGAACTCAGAGGACTCATAACCTAGGATGTAGAATTGAATGGTCTTACCAAAATAGTCTTCCATGACTAGGGAACCGGCTCTAATATCACAAGTTGTAACTGTAAATACTCGGCCTAAAATAGTTTGACTCCTATTTGGATATCTGGGATCCAAACACTTAGGATTTGAGCAATTCTTTGACAAATGGTCTATCTAACCACAATTGAAGCAAACTTCATTATGACGAAAGAAAACTTGTCCTGTGTACTTCTTCCCACAAAATTCAAAAGTAGACTTTGTATAGTAGAACCTCGGAGAAGAAAACTCTGCTTCATCTGACTTTCCCTTATCTTGTCATTTGGAGTATAAATGAGTCCATCTTTCAAGCTCTAGCCCCAATACTCTGATTTCTTCTAGAAAGAATTCTCCTAGAGCTGCTCCTACTCGATTAATAAAGCATGGTCTAACTCCTCGCTATAAGTCCAGAGTCAAAATGGTACCGACTGCTTCGAAATTAAATCTTGAAGTCCTTAACTACTATCCAATTTTAATAAATCTTTCAAATTCTTTAACCACTCCCTAAACATTACCTTGGGAGGCCAAACCTTGAGCTCTTCATCCAAAGATTCTTCAGTGATAAAGGATTTGTGGGGATAATTATCCACTCGATCGCAACGGTCAGTGAAAATTGACAACCCTTGAGTCTCCCTCTCACTCCTTCCGTAGCTTCAAACCCCTACATGATCTGCATCGCTATAGCTAATAAAATCAAACCTGCACTCATTTGTTCTTTCTCTTGATAGAGGTTGTTCACCGTAGACTCTGCAACTTTTTTGCTCAAAACAAAGAAGGAAGACATGACAATGCAAACTCTTAATGCAACTCTATTTGCTAAATAACATATGTATTTGCTAACAACGGGTCTAGCTATCTTACGAATAGAGACGAGTTGACTTGGCATGAGCTTCTTCATCTTTGTTTATGGCTTCAAATCTTGACATGTCTTCATATATATATATATATACTCCTCTTAAAGTAGTTTCAGATAACTTCCTTGCCTCAACAGGTTCGTGGAACTCAGCTCCTTTAATCTCCAAGTTGCTCGATGGGGAAGAACTCCTCCAATATGCCTTTCAAAAGACATTCCAAACTATCTTTTCATTCTTCTAGTTCAAAATAAGGTGCTAGAAGTCCTACTATCGACTTGTCTATAACTACTCGGCCATTATTTATTACATATTGATCCACTTGAGGTCTTCAACCACCTCAGTCCCACACAAATACTCTAATTCTTGTCCTTCATCACCTTCGCTTCACCGGCTACCTCTCTACCGACCAAAATCTCCTTCTACCCCATAAGATTTTGAACCAACCGTCCATCACCTACCTCTCTACCGGCCAAAACTTCCTTCTACCCAATGAGATTTCAGACCAACACCACCCGAGGCCATCACTTCTCCAAAATCACAAAACCCCACAAAACCTCTACATATTCGCTAAAACCAAATAAAATCCTCCATTTGTCACTATATCAAACAACTATTATGTTGCTCACGTGACTCATCATGGTTACATGATCATTCTTCTAATTCAACTTCTACCTCCACAACTCGTATTTCTACTCTCTGTCAGAGATAGTACTAATCACATTTGAACATTCAATCAATTATTTATCCAAAATACCCCTCATTATGACTTCTTTCTTATACCATTTCTGTTACAATCTAAAATTTGACAAATCTAATTAATTATTATTTCTGAAATTTAAAATCTTAAATAAATTTAATAAATAACGTTAAGTTCTAAAATTTGAATTTGATAAACCAAATATACATAACACGACAAATCAAAACCTGCAGTAAACCTCATCGAATAACCGTCGAAATAATATAAATACAACCTACTCTATAATTATCATAACGGAGGTGATAATTCAACTACAATTATAACCAGAGTATAACTTAATATCCTAACTATTTTTAAAATATAACCATAGGCCTATATCTGATAAAATCTAAAATCTAATTACATCAAATACCAATTTAAACCATAACAGAGGTAAAACTTACCAAATCAAACGAACAACTGACAGAGGGAGGGTTCAAAACAAATGTCAAATTAGATGACAAAACTAAATCCAAATCGTCGGTATTCAAAAATCCAGTATCAAAATCGATGATAGTCTCATACTTAAATCATATATCAAATTAAAATAGATAACAGATATGAAAATAGTCTTCTCATGATGTATATATATGCAAAATAGAACCAATTTGGAGGTCAAAATCGGATAATCAGATGTTTAGTCAAGCAAATGTCGAGTCGAAGCGTTATCCGAAACAGAATCAAATAGCCATAGATTAGATCAGATAGGCAGATGCTCCAATTGCGAGTGTAGATAACAAAAACTCAGATCAGTACCATAAATAAATAGTCTAAAATCAAATGTACAAGACATACTGAAACCCATTTGTGGGCCAAATTGGTGAATCTCAAAATCTTAGTCTACAATCAGAGTTTGAATATAAATTCACATAGAAATACAAAGTATACACTAAATTTGAGTTTTGATTATTTCAAGACTAAATTAAGAAAAGGGTTACTCCTAACCAGATAACCTTAAGCCAAATTAAATACAAGGCCAGTATGTTAGGCCATCTATGTACTATGTTTCCCATAGTCAAGACTGCTCACTATATTTTATCACCCGTGTCTGGGTATAGTTTATCAAGTTGTTAGATATATTAGGATATTTGAATATATTAAATTTTATTTTAAATATTAGATAGAGAGGCGAGTCACTACAATAAAGTCTTTCTTACCACCACAAAGGGATTTCAGATAACATATACCCCCTTCAGAAGTTGGCTAGATAATAGATAGTAGTGACCACAATCCCGAGACACATGTATATAAAATTGTATAGCCCAATGCAAGTTTCATACTCATTTTTATATAAATATATAGATATAAAAATACACAGTGTCTAATAATTTTTAGGCTTCTGAAAAATAGCAAGATCCTCCAAAATCATAAAGCCCAAACTAGAAATCCCCTAATCAACCGGTAAACCAAATATGCATGTTCAAAACAAGCATATCGGGTGTATAAAAATATATTCATGTTAGTAAAACCTCCAAACAGCATCCAAACTATATCAGATACTAAATCAGAACAAGAATAGGGGTTGTAGATACTTGCCTCGACCTTAAACCAAGCAAATCGAAGAAATGATACTTCGAGGTACCTAAATGGCATTCCTCTCTCTCCTGCCGTGCATTACTTGTGCCACTGCTCTTTCTCTCTCCAGTGCGAACCCTTCCTATTTAGCGCACCGCCACCTTTGCCTCCTCATGTTGCTATCGTCGACCTTCCCGACATCACCCTCTCATTGCACGCCGACACAAACCTTCCCCTCTCTCTTCCCTTGGCCGCGAGCCTCCTCCTGCTACATGGGATCTCCTCTTGCCACACACCACCGCCACCACCACTCCCTTCTCCTCTTCTCCTTCTTCCTCTTCTTCCTTTGCGCAAACCCTTTATTGCGCTCTCTCTCTCTCTCTTTCTTCCCACTCTCTCCCTCTCCATTTTCTCTTTCTGCACTTTCTTTCTCAGCTGCGGCTTCTACTGCATGCCTTCCCCTTTCCCTTATATTATATTTATTTATTTCTTTTTTTACACTAATATATATATAATTCCACCGGTGCTCAGGAGCACTTCGAGTACCACACCGCAAATTTAACTTTTTATTTAAAATTTTACAATCTTTATATAATTTTTATCTCATCTAAATTATCCAAAATCATAATTAATATTAAAATAATTTAATTGAGGATCTAGAATATTACACTCGAAGTTGGAGGCCTGAGGGGAGATGGAGGTTGGGGTCACTATTGGAGTTGCTGAGGTGGGTGCCGAGGAGATCGTTGAGGAGGAGCCTCGCTTTGAGCTCCTTGAGCCGGAGATTTTGCAGGTGGAGTAGTCCAAGGGCGTTGCGGAGACCGCGGAGGTGCCTTGTTTCTTTCTCTCTAAAGCCAAGGCCTTGGTGCCAGAAGAGCTCGCATTGAGTCGTCTTTCCTCGAAAAGGTCGCCATATCTGGCTGAGATATTTCTTGTGCACCTTCTTATTTCTTTTCTTTACTTTCCTTGTCACTTCAATTGACCAATTTTCTGCTTGCAGCTGCAGGAGAGGGTCCATGAATGGGTCACCTTTGTCGATTGTTTGGCCTAGTCCCATGTCAACCCAGAGGAGTTCAAAGCTATGGTGGAGAGGGCCTCCCATTTCGAACGTGAGCTGTCTGAGGCTTGGGTGAAGATTTCCTCCCATAAGGATTCACTACGTGAGTTAGAGCGGGATCGTGCTTGCCTTTGGGATGGGATATTGAGGGTGAGCTCAGGACCTCTCTCAGCCAAAATGAGATCGGACAGGCTTTGGAGTGTAGGTACTAGGCTAGCATCCATCTCTGTCGGCACATAGTGGATCTGGTGGCTCCAAGTTTTTCAATCTCAATTTTTCATCTGAGGAACGCTAGTACTCAGTAGTGGGCAAATCTATTGGGCTCTGCCAATAATGCCACTTGACCTTCGTCTCGTCTGCCAGGGAGCCCCCAACCCTAGATCGTCCTTCCTCCGAGCAGTAGGCTGATTTTATATTTTTCTTGGGTAGATGGCCCTCTTTGAACATTATGATTGTTGTAATGAAATAAGTAGACCTTTGGGGGTGTTGTTGCTGGTATTCATGCTTGCATACTAAAATTTTCTTTAGTTTCTTTTCCTCCTTCTTTTTCACTTTTCCAGCTACGTATTGTCACTATCGTCGCTGAGCTTATCTTGGGTGAATCTGCCCAGCCGTACTTGTTTCATTTAGGGAATATTGCTACACTTTGATTCTTTGTGGGGGTACTCTTTCGTATGGATGGGACGTCGTTGCATGTAGGTGAGTGAGTCTCATTAAAGTCGGCAGGATTTCATGGCAACAGCCGCGAGGCTACGGAGATGTCATAGGCCGCCATCCATATGCACTTATTGGCGCTTAGCCTTGTTGGAGGGCATCGTAGCTATTGTACGTCTGATCTTAGCCCGTTGATCATCGTCGACTGATGGTGCTCTCTCATTCGGGAGGAGGTCACCACACGTATGCTGTGAAAGCCCCCTAAGATTTCAGTGGCCGCTTAATGGGGCAGTCCGACTCGATAGTCGGGAGCCCCTAGGCTGTCATGTTTGACTACACATGGTCCGATAGCAGAGGGACTGAGGTTTAGAATTTAACCATGCCTGGGCCGCTCAGTAACGGGACCAAGGTTCAGTATTCAACCATGCATGGGTTGCACAGTACTGGGACCAAGATTTTTCGACCATTTGTAGGTCAACTTATGGGTGAACTTTCATTCACCTAACTTAGGGACACTCTAAGTCGTTTGATTTTATGAGACAACAAACAAGCATTCATATGGGGAATCAAATATAAGCAAATAATTATTTTATTAATGAGAATATGGTACATGGTACAAGTACTCCGAATGATGCATGCTTACCTAGGTTCGGTTGAAGTTTATTGGTGATACCTTTTGATGTGGGAGGTGTTCCAAGTCCTCAAGACCACATTGTTATCCTGGGTGCGTAGTTTGTACGCGTCGCTTTAGAGGATGGCATAGATAAAGAACGGTCCTTTCTAGTTGGAGGGGAGCTTATTTCTATTGATAACTTTGTTTATTGCCAATATATTCCAAAGGACTAGGTCCTCCACTTTGAACTGACAGGTTTTCACCTTTATATTATAATACCGTATGATTTGTTGCTGGTAGGCCACCATTTGTAGTTGTGCTGCATCCCAAGCTTGTTCAAGCAAGTCGAGATACTCCATGAGCCCTTGAGAATTGTTGAGTGGATCAAGACATTTGACCTAAAAATTAGGGAGTCCAACCTCTATTGGGATAACTACTTCAATCCCATAACATATGCTAAAGGGCGTCTCCCGGGTCAGCTCCCTTAGGGTCGTCCAATATGACCAAAGAACGAAAGGCAGCTTGTCTGTTCAGGAGCTCTCAACATCCTCCAACTTTGTCCTTAGCCCATGTAGTAGTGTGCGATTTGTCACTTTCACTTGCCCATTAGCTTGCAGGTAGGCGATGAAAGTGTAGACCAACCTTATCTGTAAAATTGTGTAGTATCTCGTGAACTGCTTGTATGTAAATTGAATTCCATTGTCAGTGATGCTTTGACGAATAAACTCTGTGACGTTAGCGGAGACGCTTCAACCACTTAGTGAAGTAGTCGATATCCATATGACAACATTCTCTTCTCAGATGCTATGGGCCAAGGGCCAAGTATGTCGAGCCCCCATTGTGTGAACGACCAAGATGATTGCAGGGCATGCAGCTTCGTATGTGGCTAATGAGTCATGTTCCCATTGATCTGGCAATTCTCGCATTTCTTCATAAAATCTATAGCATTGCGCTTCATCGAAGGGCAGTAGAAGACTTGCCACATGATCTTGAAGGCTAGATTTTTGCATTCGACGTGTGACTCATAGATGTCAAGGTGCACTTCACCTAGCGTATAATTAGCCACTTTTGCATGTTAGACACCTTATGTAGGGGGTTGAGTACCCGTGGCAATACAGCCTCCCGTCAATGATTGTGTACCAGCCTGTTGTCTTCTTCACATGTTTGGCCTCTTTTGGACTCTCTAGTAGGATATTGTAAGTTAGGTACCTTATGTATGGGATCATCCAGTTGTCATTGTCGGCCACTTGTAGCACTTCATGCACGGGGTTATCAATCCTCAGGATTGCTAGAACTTCCCGCATAACTCTGGCAAATTGTTCCAGGTTCCTAATTGCCGCCACCTTTACCAACTAGTCCACTTTCCAGTTCTCTTCCCTCGAGATGTAGACTACTTCGACGCTGTTGAACGTCTTAGTCAAGCCCCTTGCTCTAGCGAGGTACTTTGCGACCAGAGGGTTGAGACCTCAAAGTTTCCTAGGATCTAGTTGATGACCAACCTAAAGTCATTGTAAAAAACAAGGGATTTAGCTAAGCATTCCTTTGCTAGTCAGAATCTGGTGACCAAGCCTCATATTCAGTAATATTGTTGGTGGCTCAAAATCTAAGGGTCATTGTGTACTTTATTTTCAACCAGTCCGGAGTCCTCAAAACAACGCCTACTCTATTGTTGATTCGCGTCAATGACCCATCGACATGCAAGGTCCAAGTCAGAATCCCTGGCTGGTTAGCATCTTTAAAAAGGTTGAGAGAGTCTAGAACTGGGGTCACCGTCTCAACGATGAAGTCTGTGAGGGCCTAGCTCTTCATGGCCAGCCATGGTCGAAACTCCACGTCAAACTCTCCCAATTCAATAGCCCATTTTATCAGTCGCTTGGATGTGTCCAACTTTTGCAAGATTCCTTATAGTGGCTGATTGGTCAGAACGATGATCTTATGCACCAAAAAGTACGGGCGCAGTTCTTGGGCGGAGTAGATGAGGACTTGACTAATCCTTTTGGTATGTGGGTAATGGGTCTCGGTATCCGTCAAGACCTTGTTACATAGTTCACTGGCCGTTATACGCCGAACTATTGACAGATGAGGACTGAGCTCAACACTGTGTTGGAGACCACTAGGTATAAATACAACTCTTCATCTTCCTAAGGTGAAGTAAGGAGAAGAGGATTGGAGAGGTACTCATTGAGTTCCCAAAAAGCCACTTCGCACTCGGCCATCCACTTGAAGCCAGTCACCTTGGTTCCCCTCAAAGCTTTGAAGAACAGTAGGTACTTCTCCATGTATTTTGCTAGGAATCGGGAGAGGGAAGCAAGTCTTCTGGTGAGCTTCTCGATGCCCTTCACTGTCTACGCGGACTCATATTGAAGATAGCTTTTATCTTCGGGTTCACCTCGATTCCCCGCATGGAGATGATGAAGCCCAAGAACTTTTTTGACATCACACCAAATGCACACTTGGCTGGATTTAGCTTCATTTAGTGTGCTCAAAGGATTTTGAAAGTCTTGCCCAGGTCGCGAACATGGTCTTCGGTGGCTTTACTTTTGACGATCATATCATCCACGTACACTTTCATGTTCTGACCGATCTAGATTTCAAACATCTTGTTCACGAGTCACTAGTAGGTAGCCCTAAAATTCTTCAGATCAAAGGGCATGACTTTGTAATAATAGGCGACCTGATTGTTCATAAAGGAAGTTTGCTCTTTGTCTTCCAAACTCATCCCAATCTGATTGTAACCCGATTAGGCCTCTATGAAGTATAGCAGCTCGTGGCTAGACGTAGAATCCATCAACAGGTCAATCCTCGGCAATGGGAAGCTGTCCTTAGGGCATGCCTTACTCACGTCCATAAAGTTGATGCCTATCCGTCATCTTTTATTGCAGTTTTTAATGATGATGACATTTGATAGCCAGTCTGGATTAGGAATTCCTTTATGAACCCCGCATCAAGTAACTTCTTCACTTTCTTACGAATGGTGATCAATTTTTTGACCGAGTGGTTCTTGTGCTTCTACCTGATGGATTTATGATCGGGAATGAGGCCCAACTTTTAGACTATTATTCCAATTGGTATCCCTAACATGTCAGTTGGCGTCCATGTAAGAACATCAAAATCCTACCTGAGGAAGGTTATGAGCTGGTCACGAAGGGGACCCGACAAGGTGCTCCTAATTTTCACGCACTTCTTGAGCTTAATGGGGTCTAAAGGGTTTTGGTTGGTTGACTCACTCAACTGAACCTGCAGCAGGGTGGTTCCATCATGAAAGTCACGATCTTTGACCGTCTGCTTGAGGATCACCGGAGCGATTTAGGGCAGGGAACATGCTTGGCCAATTATCTAGTCATCTAGGACCTCTCCAATACCATATGAGGTCAAAAACTTCATCTTTGGGTGGTAAATCGATGTCATTGCCCCAAATTAGGTCAGGCAAGGTCATCCCAAAATGGCATTATAGACTGAGGAGAGGTCCACCACTAGAAATGTGAGTATCCTGGAGGTCGTCTTGGGATAAGCCCCCAACGTAACCTCTAGTTGGGCAGCATCCGGGATGGCATTAGCTCGTTATTCAGCCCAAACAGGGGTCCATTGGTCAATTTTATCTAACTCTTTTTCAATTCATGTTTGAAGTAAATATCGAGGTAGAGTGAGTTTCGAGAACTTTCATTATCAGTGAATACTCGTTCCAATTGGTAGTCAATTATACTATCCGAAATGTGTGTCGATACAACTAGAGAGTAAGAGTAGGGGTTATTACATGAGTCATATCATTGTCACTAAAACTAAATATATCATTCCTAACCCCTATCCTTGACTTCTTGCTGTTGGAAGATATCTCCAGACAGTCTAGGGCGTTGCCCTTGGCTGGCTTGGTTTTCACTTTATTGATGACCATAGCCGTAATTCGATTCCTCGACTGCTCTTGTCCGTCTTTGTCTACTCTCTCGAGGGTTGGTCTCAGGTTCTATAGGAACCTGGTGAGATGCTCTTTGCCGACCAAGTCTTCAATCTTCTTTTATAACGTCCAGAAATTTTTGGTGCTATAACTAAGAGATCGATGGAAGTGACAATACTTTGATTGATCTCCTTTCTCTGGGTTCTTCAACACTTTCAATCATTTGAAGAATTTCTCATCCTAAATTTGTATCAGGATATTGGTGCGGCTATCATTTAGAAGAGTCAGGTTAGGGTGCCTAAACTCCTTTCGAACATCGTGTTTTGCTCGTGGCTACTTTCGAGGGCCCTAAAAGAGATTGTCATCTCCGCTCCTGTTCTTCTCATTCATTGGTTCCTCCAAGGGTCGGTCGGCATGCTCCAATTGCTTTGCTTGATTGGCCTCCTCTGACGCTATGTAGGCACGGGCAATAATCTTGGTCTTTCGGAAGGTCTGAGGATTTTAATGGGCCAAGTCCTTGAAGAAGTTGCCCAACTCCAAAGTAGCGACTAATGGGCTAAGCTTTACCTGATCAGTGAGTCAGGATATTTTTTGGGTCTCAGTTGTGAACTAGGCCAGGAAGCACTTCAAGCTTTCTCCTCGCTTCTGTCGGAGGCCGATGAGGTGCCACAGCTACTTCTCCTCTCTTCGACTGGAAGTGAGTTGAGATAGGAAATAGTGGATAAGTGCATTGAACGATTGAATGGAGTTTGGCTGAAGGATGTAAAACCAGATACGAGCATCCCCTTTTAGGGTTAGAAGGAAATATTGACATATGGTAGTTTCTCCTAGGCCCTGGAAACTCAACAAAGTGCAGAAGTGGTCGAGGTAGTCCATCGGGTCAACACTCCCATTGTAAAGTCCCAGGGCTGACATCTTGAATTTGTGGGAGAGCTACTATGTCCCAGATTTTCATTGTGAAAGGGGATCTCTCCAGATCTGTGGAACATTTGCCAGCATCTCCCCTGAACACGTGTTACCAGATCTTCTCCACCCTCTCCTCCATCTAGGGGGAGGATGTAATTCTCTTGGCATTAAGGAAGGTCAATAATTTTGAATGGTTTGGAGGGGGGTTTGGGTCTCGATGACCACTAGCCTGTGATAGCCGTGTACTGCAAGAGGCTCTCCTTGGGTTGATAGCCTCCTATTGCTACGGAAGTAGTGGGGATTCCATCACTCCAAGCTGTGCCTTTGTGCCCCGTGACTTAGTCGGCCCTTCAACTGCATCTAGGCCCTACTAATCAAGGCTACAGTGGCCTCGGCATCGTCGAGTTGGGGGATCTTCTCGGTCGAGTGCCTCTTCGCTCAATTCCTTTGCTTCGAGGTCAAAACTTGTGTGATGGAGGCATGAGCCCCCTGCTACTTCTCGTCTAGATGTTCGTTAATCATTTGGAACATCTTGAACACATCTCCCATTTGGGCAGTGAATGCATGCATGTCAGGTTTAGGTCGTCCGCTTGTGTGGCTACCCTTTGAGGGGTCATCACCTTGGGCGGCAATGTCCTTGGCCTGCATATTGGCTTATGCCCTATTATTAACCATGTTCTGTTCGTAAGTTTAGTGATTGGACTTTCGAGTTGTTTTTTACATACGATGACAATGATGCTCCCTGGATCCGTATTATTGTATGGATTAGAGAGTCATTTATATTTCTATATCGGGTGAAATTGAGGCGAGTTCGATCTCCGTCTCTAATAACCTAGATCTTGTGTAACATAATGAACAAATAAGATGTCAGAATATTAGTGAGACTCACACCATAATTTATCCTTTAACACTCAAGTTAAAAATCTTTTTTAACGGGTGGAAAGATGTAAGGGTATAAGTCAATGAATGGATGCACATATATGAAAAAAAGTGAGTAATATTGGAGGGCTTGACTCTGAAATGTGCGCTCAATGAGGAGTGGCTTTTGAGTAATGCCAAAAGGCTTGGTTTCGATGGTGTGCTCAACAAGGAGCAACTTTGCAAAAGAGAGAGAAATAGGGAATGCTCTCCGTTAGGATTGTTTGCTTTTTAGGATTTCTCTGATTGTTCTTCTCTTTGGGTTGCCTCTTGGGTCTTTTCCCTCCTGGGTCCTCTCTCTGGATTTCCCCCTCCTCCAGTGGTGGAGAAGGGATATCTGTAGACAATGGCTGGGCGTGGGCTTGGAACCAAAGCTTGGATAGTTGTCACGTCGGGATTTGTAGGTTGTTGGTCGCCCACCAAAGCCACCAGTGTTAGCTATCATTTTGGGGTGGTGGTGCAACCCTGGGTGGTCGTTGTTGACATTTGTCAAACTGTTCCGATAGGTGATTCATCGAGCTACGCTGATGAATGTAGCGACCTAACAGCAGCAGCATCATTTCTGCTACAAGTAGACGAGTGTGGCTGTCCGCTCTAAACATTGACCTCGACCACCAATGGCAGGCGCCTAACAAGTCAGCGCCATCTACAGTCGCCAGGTTGCCACTACTTAATTGAAAGGTTTCCTTGCTGTAATTGGTCATGTGTAGGAGGGCCTATAGTAACTAATTGCTAAATTAACATATTTTAATCACCAAACAAAATTCATATTTTCTTGTTATTCAAATCGAACCTTAGTTTAGATATATGTTATTTATTATTACATGCTATTATCCTAAAATCACTAAATTAAGTTATTATTGCCTAGTTATTTATTATCTGTTTCATTATATTGGTGCTCTATAGGTTTGCTTGTAAGGCTGATATATATATTTTAGGTTTTGCATTCTTTTGGTTGTCTTATAATAAACACGGCTCTTGTTTGATCTTGAAGTAGCACAGGTAGGGAAAATATATAATCCAATAATTTTGATAAACCCTGAATAGATAGCATGACATAGGCAATAGCATAAAATCCAATGTAATATTGCATGAGTGGAGTTAGTGTCGACTTGGGTTTTTCTTGGGTATTTTTTTCTGGGTGTCGCATGAAGTGAAATCAATTTTTTATCTATGGATATACCAAAAACCTAAAGAACAGACAATTATTTAAATTGTTATTGAATTATATAAATTACAATCTCTATCTTACAATTTAAACTTTAGCAAATAGTATATTGAATAAAATAGCCTGAGCTCTTGGGAAAATATCACTACTAACCAAAAGCTTAATTGAGATTGATCATTCTATGGTAAATATGACAAACTTTAACTCAATGATTCATGCTAAATATAGCTAAAAATGTGTAGTCTAAAAAAAGGCATTTTTATTCCATGTCTACATAAATTTATTTTGGATGGCATGAGGGCTTCTTCTCTATTCCAAATTCAATCTTTAAAACAGCTAATTTCCCACCCCAACCAAGTTTCCCATCACTAAATATATGGTAACTTATGTCACTGGACTATAAGATATGTCTAATATTTAATTTATTTATTATACTAATTTTTCTTATTTTTTAAAAAATAAATTAAAATAGAATATTTTTAATAATAATTTATGTTTTTTCCCGTTCAAGCTTTGTATTGAAATTAAATTTAAAAGTCTTTAATTTAAGACACCATCCTTAAATAATTCGATTAAAGTTGCATCCAACTACCGATAAAATGATGAATTATATAACTTGATTTTATTTTTATTTTTTTCGTTCTTTTTTTTTTTCTCACCTACAACTTGAGTTGAAAGTTAAGATGACTATCACCTCATCTGAAAACCCTTTTTTTGTCTCTTATATTCCTCCTGCTATATAGCAAGCTCTTTTTCTTCGGTAGACATCTATTCTCACGTCTCCTTCTTTCTCTCTCTCTCTCTCTCTCCCTCCTCCCCTTTATCTCTATCATTCAGCTTTATTAATCCCATCAAATCAATCTCACAAAACCCACCTCATTTTCGCCCATCTGAATCGCTTTCTTTGATGAAGATCACAAGACCACCGGTTCCTCTCACAATCTCAGAACCCCGTGCATGAAAACCATTGATCGTGTTTACTATCTTTCCCTGTCTAACAGGAAACTAAAAGGAAAAACCAACAAATCTTTCCCTCCCTTCTTTCAGGCCAAAAAAATGGTGTCGAAGGGGAACTTTCCGGCCACAAAGGACGAAATCCATCAGAGCTCGGGGGACGGTGGCGGTGGCTGTGGGGGACGAAAAGCATCGTCATCACGAAGTCCGAGACCTGATCAGGAACCACTCAAGTGTCCAAGATGTGATTCATTAAACACCAAATTCTGCTACTACAACAACTACAGCCTCGCTCAACCAAGGCATTTCTGCAAGACTTGCAGAAGATACTGGACTAGAGGCGGTGCCTTGCGCAACGTCCCTTTCGGCAGGGGCAGCCGGAAGAACAAGAAGAACAAGCCATCATCAAGGCCATCAGCTCATGTTCATCTCTCCGAAGAACTAGACTTTGGAGGGTTCAAGTTCTTTCATGGCCTCCCCATTGCTTCCGACTTTCGACTTGGAAACCTCTCTTTGCCAAGAACTGGCCTTTGCAACCGATTCCTCGCTTCTACAGATATTGAGGGCCTTGATTTGAGGAGTTCTAGTTCTTCTTCGTTGACCTCTTTTGTAGGCTTCACTTATCCATCTGTTGCAGCTCAGAAGCAAGTAATGGAGAGTATTAGTGGGTTTAGTGGGACAATTCAGGAAGGATTTATGAACGGGAATGGCATCTTAGCTTCTTCAATCGAGTCACTGAGCTCCATTAATCAAGAACTTCACTTGAAGTTGCAGCAGCAGAGGTTAGCTACGCTTTATGGTGTCGGAGGAGAGAACAATTACATCAATAATCACAAAGAGAGTGTTTCCACTATTTCTGGCATGGAGAAGCCGCAGCCCATTTTGTTTCAGAATTCGGAGATGCCAAAATCATCAAGAAAAGATGGAGCTGCTGAGTGGTTCTTTGGCAGCCCTTTTGCCGCAGCTCAAACCAACAGTGGTGGCAACAACATTGATAATATTACGAGTAGCTGCTCGAATGGTGTTGAAGCTGAAGCATGGACTGATGGTTTTCATCAATTCAATGGTTGCCTTAATTAGATGAAGAAAAAACTGAATATCATGTTAGTCTGTTAATCATCATCATCATCATATAACACGGAGAACACACAAGATATGACCGTCGTAAACCAAGCTCAGATATTACTGGCTAATGGCATATTTATTTATTTTATGCATCTGTAGATAGGTTTATAAACATAAAAATGAGATAATTATTAATGGTTTGGCGTTCTAAGTGTTATATACTTATCCTTCTTTGATTAACTGAGATCTCTCCTTTTCTTGTCTTCGGATCTGTGACTTAGTGTTTATATTTTGGCTTCTTCTACAGAGAATTTCATTGCAATATGTTTGATTTGTAGTATGATCAGTCTCTCTCTCTCTCTCTCTCTCCAACAAGTCTGTCCACAGTCACTACTGACGCCGTTGTCTCTCTGTCAGGGTGGTGGAAATCAGCCTCGTCTGCTGTATATCAGCGCTGGACACAACCCTACAATAGCTAGCCCTGCAGCCTCGGAAGGGGTAGCTGCGATATGTTATATACGATACTCTATAAAGTAAGACTCATTATTATTTTAAAAATTAAAATCGTACAAAAAATTAAAAAAATATATAAATTGAAATAGATTATTTAAAACATAAAAATAAATTTTACTTATCTTTTATCATTTAATTTTAACTTTTCAACATATTCTTTTAAAAAAAAAATGTCCTTATGGATCCTTTCATTCCATATCTCTTTTTAAATTTGCCCTTTTTGAGAAAAATGAAATACTAAATTTGTGCATCAAAATAAATAATTCTAGAATAATAATAATAAAGTTATATAAAGATATTATTGGATCATAAGTTTTTAATGGTAAAAACCAATTTACTTGTAAAAAACATTTTGAATTATCATATATAATATTATTTGGTTTATTTTATAACATAATCTTAGTAATAAAATTTAGTTTCAATTGAATTGTACTTAAAATTTTCTAGTTACTAACTGAGATCAATTGTGACTCCATGCAAACATTTAAAAAATAATAACTAGGGATGATCTGCGCATGAATTATACGCCAATGATGCTCGTATGCGTTGTTGTTTGAGTTGGTATTTAAATCAGCACTTGGATTTTGATTTTTTTCATCCTAATTTTTAACCTTACTCATAAATAGATTTTTTTTTCTTAACCTAATTACCACCAGCGTAAAAAGAGAGGAAATGAGAGTTCGATAAATAAGGAGAAAATGAGAAAACTTCTTCCATTATTTGTAATTCAGAAACAAAGTTTTCTCATTTCAAAATCATTTTACTACCATCAAATACTTATTTTCAAATTTGTGAGCATCCAGAATTTTAGAATTTTAAAAATATTAGTTGCCCCAATGTGATTAAATAAGTTTAAGAAAAAATTAAAAGGCATCTGATTCTTTGTTAGAAAATAAACTTTAAAAAATATCATGTTTAATGCTTAGTACTGAGTGTTTGCAGAATGGGATCTTGGAGAATGAGCTTCTCTTTATTTTCCTCTTTTTTTCATTCTCTCTGCTTTCATTATTTTATTCTCTTAAAAAATTGGGTGGGTCCTGTTATGATATCTAAAATGAGAAAGTGACAAATTTTAGAGATAATTTAAATAATATTATGATAATTATTTATTATTATTAAAGAAATATATAAAATATTATATTATTTAAAATATTTAAAAATCTCTAAAAGTATTTATAATAGTCCTATAGATCCGATGAAAAAAAAAATCTAAAATTAATTTTTATACAAATAATTTTAATGAAAATTTTTTAAAAAATAATAGTAGATTACTAATTTTTAAAAATAGTATGATATTAAAAAATAGACAATAATCATGGCCAGGAAAAAACATACCATACCAAACATATACAAATGGAGGCAACTAAGCCTCTTTTGCAATCCAAAATATTTAAAAAGTGAGCCAACCAAAAGGCATCTATAGTTTTCTTTTTATACCATATGAGATATTTAATTACAATTTTTTTTTAAAAAAAATATTGACCCATTTATATATTATTTATTTCTATTATTGTTTTGGATGGTAAAATATAAAATATGTATTTTTATTAATAATTAAAAATAAAATAATTTTAAAATATAAAACTAATTATATTTTGTATTTATAAATAAACTATAATTTGTATTACCGTATTACAAATATATCATTGCAGTAAGTATTGATCAATTACTATTTGGTTGAGATATTTGGGGTGCTATAGTTATTGAATCCTTCATTAATATTTAGATAATAATAACAATAATTTATTTCGAAAGACGGTCATGATTTTTTTGTGGGATTTTGTTTTTGGTGTTTGTGAAAGGAACAAAATATCCTGATCAATTTCTCATTCTTCTACACTTATTTTTGTATTATTCTGATATATTTTATTTTTACTAACATATTTATTAAGAATATAATATATTTTCTTATTAAGGATATTAATATCATAATCTCCTAATTTAGATTACTTATATATATATTATAATATGCATATAACATATTTTCTAAATTAAAAGATTGATATTTTTTATTT
>JAOVVI020004669.1:0-17074 GCA_028571085.2 Nepenthes alata
TTTGGTAAGGATTATGGGATAGTATCAGTAAATAGCTGTCAACGCTGAAATTGCTGACCTACAGAAAAATGATAGATCGAGCACTTATCTTCGAGAAGGAGTTGGAGAAAGAAGAATTTTTCTAGAAGAGGTCTAACTAATGAGGTTTGAGTATAGGACCAAGCATAGGAACGGGAGGACCTACAATGAAGGCTAAAGTCACTGACAAGGGGAAGAGCAGTGTGGTTGCGCAACCAGAGCCACAGCCACAACCAGCTATACTCGTATGTACGCATAACAGGAAGCAACACTCTAGGAAGCCCTATTATAAGTTGACAAGGACTTGTTTTAATTGCGGACAGAATGGGCATGTAATCAAGAATTGCCATCTTCTAGGACAAGAGACAAAGAAATCGGTCGTTCAGGGAAAAGCTTTTACGGTAACAATCCAGGAGGTGGAAGCGGCTCCTCATATGGTGAAAGGTATTATTCCTATTTGTGACATTCCAGCACATGTCTTATTTGATTTGGGACCCATGCATTCTTTTGTTTCTTTAAAATTTGCATGCCATTTCAAATCATCCTTGAAGCTACATATATAGACACCTATGGGTTCTTTTATAAAGACGGACATTATGTACCTGAGGTGTATAATCCTGGTGAATGAGATAAAATTAATGGTAGATTTAATTTTGCTTGAGATGGATGATTTTCACGTAATATTAGGCATGGATTGGCTGGCGAATAATCGTGCCAGCATTGATTGTTTCCATAAGCAGGTTCATTTTGCTATTCCAGGGTGTGAGGCATTTCACATTCAAGGAAAAAGGTGCCAAAAGTTTCCCTATTTAATTTCAACCCTTCATGCTCAACATCTGATCAAAAATAGGTGTTTAATCGAGAGCCATTATGTGCAGGCGAAGCATACACCGATAGTTTATGATTTTGAAGATGTTTTCTCGGAGAATTTGTCAGGCCTACCACCACACCAAAAATTGAATTCAAAATTGAGTTCATGCCTGGATCAGGTCCTATTTTTAAGGCATCGTATAGAATGGCACCTGCCGAACTTAAGGAGCTTAAGCAGACATTGTAGGAATTATTGGAGAATGGTTTTATTAGACCTAGTGTGTCTCCTTGGGCTGCACCTATTTTATTTGTGAAGAAGAAAGACGGGTCTTTACGGTTATATATTGATTATCATGCGCTAAATAAAATCATGATCAAGAATAAATACCCATTGCCACGCATTGATGATCTATTTGATTAGTTACAAGGAACCTAGGTATTTTCAAAGATCTATCTTCGATCAGGATATCATCAACTACGGGTTAAGTAGGAAGATGTGCCTAAGATTGCTTTCCGAACAAGGAATGGCCATTATGAATTCCTGATCATGCCATTCGGACTGACCAATGCTCCTGCGGCATTTATAGATTTGATGAACTGGATTTTTTGGCCTTAATTGGATAAGTTCATAATTGTATTTGTTGATGATATCTTAATTTATTCCAAGAGTTATGAAGTGTATGAGGTGCATCTGAGAATCGTGCTGTAAACTCTAAGAGAAAAGATGCTATTCGCAAAATTGAAGAAATATAAATTTTGGCTTGAAGAAGTGGTGTGTTTGGGTCATGTGATCTCTAATGGAGACATTTCAGTTCAATTAAAAAAGATAGAAGTCATTACTAAGTTGAGTCGACCTATAATTGTGACCAAAGTTTGCAACTTCATAAGCATGGCAGGTTATTACCAACAGTTTGTGAAATATTTTTCTGAATTGTTATACCTTTGACCAAACTTACGAAGAAGGAAGCTAGATTTGAATGGACTGAGGATTGTGAGCGGAGTTTCTAAAAATTGAATAGTCGATTAACGATAGCTCCAATTTTGACCATTCCTGAAAGGTTTGGAGGATTTCTGGTCTACTACGACACATCCAAGACAGCTTTAGGCTATATCTTAATGTAGTATGGAAATGTAGTTGCCTCTAGTTTCAAACAACTGAAGGCTCATGAAAGGAATTATCCGACTCACGATTTGAAAATAGCTGTTGTTATTTTTGCATTAAAAATCTCGCAGCATTATTTATGTGGAGAAAAGTTTTTGGTATACTCAGATTATAAGAGTCTAAAATAGTTGTTCTTTAAGAAGGAGCTTAACATGAGAAAGAGGAGATGGATCGATTTTTTAAGGAATTATGATTGTAAAATTTAGTATCAACACGAAAAAGCTAACATTGTAGCAGATGCCCTAGGTCGTCGAACAAGTTTCGTGGCAAGATTACAAATTAAAGAGATGGAAATGTTGGATAGCATGAAACAATGCGACATCCAGCGATATGTGCAGGGTAATCGAATGATGTTGGCATATTTTTATATTCAGCCTGAGATACTAAAAAAGATTAAGAAGGAGCGGGTGAATGATCCATTCCTGATAAGTATTGCCGGAATTTTGAATGAAAACTCCAGAACTGATTTAACATTCACACTGATAGAGTCCTAAGATTTCAATATATAATGTGTGTACCAGATAATAGAGAGTTAATAGAAGAAATTTTAAAACATGCTCATCGCTCCAGGTATACTATTGATCATGAAATCAATAAGATGTACCAGGACCTAAGGAAGACGTTTTGGTAAAAGAACATGAAAAAGGAGATTATAATATCGCAGATTTTTGTTCGGATTAATTGATATTAATTATGATTTTAGATAATTTGAGTATGATAAAAATTAATTTAATACTGAAAAATTTTTGAATGATATTTGGATCAATTGGGTTGGTACTCAAGGTGTGTCCAAATATTAGTTTGGGTTTTAAAATAAAAGAAAAAGGAAAATAAAAAATATAATAATAATAATAATAATAATAATAAGAGAAGAAAATAGAGAAAGGGGATCGGGAAGAGAGTAATGGAGGGAAGAAGAAGAGGGAAAGAAGGAGATGAGGGAGAGGGCTCGCGCGGGAGCCAACTGCCGGCCGCGGGCAGGTGAATCGGCATTGGAAATGGAGATCCGACAAAGCCCACTTTACAATTTTACCATCCATTTTGTGTTGGTATAAATCAAAGGAGGAAGGCGAGATGAGTCGAGGGTTTGCACGAGGCGAGAGAGAGGGCAACAATGGCAGCGTCGATGAGGTGACGCCAGGAAGGCCGACGACCGCCGTATGCAATGGCAGAGAAGCCGCATAGAGGAGAGTGGCAAGGGCATGCGCTTCACACTGGTAGGAGAGAGAATGTACCGTTTAGGTATTTCGGGATATTCTTTCTTAAGATTTGTGAAGTATAAAATCAAGGTAAATATCTATAACCCCTTTTCTTGGTCTGAATTAATATCTGATATATTTTGGATATTATTTAAAATTATACTAACATACATGTATTTTTATACACATGATTTGTTTATTCAGGATATGCATGTATAATTCATTGGATGATTTGGAAAAAGTTTGGTATTAATTTTATAATTTTAGAGGATTTAATATTTTTCTAAAAGCCTAAAATATTTATTATATACTATATATTTTTATATCAGTATATTTATATAAAAATGAGTATGAAACTTTGCATAGGCCTTGCAGTCACATGCACGTGTCGGGTTATGGTCAATACATTTGGATTTAGATATTGGATATTTTGGCCTAAGGTTACCAGAGTATGTATAACTCTTTCTCAAACTAATTTTTAAATAACCAGAACTCAAATTTGATGTATGATTGGTATTTCTGTATTGATTTGTATTGAACTTTGATTTGGATTTGAATTTTGAATGTAGATTTGAGATTCGCCAATTTATTTCAAAGCTAGGTCTTGGTATGTCTCGTATAAATAATTTTGATTATATATTTTGATCTGGACCCTTAGACTATCTATCACGGTATTATTTTGACTTCTATGCATACTATTGGATCATTCAGCTATCGAATTCGATCCTAGATTACAAGCTAGTTTGGCCTTAGATTTGGACTCGGACTCGGACTTGGATTGGATATCGGTTTATTGGAATGGGTTCGAACCATTTCTAATTTGTTTAAATATATATATTTATATATATATGTACATGTCCCGATGATGCCTATTTTATGATTCGGACATTTATTTTGAACTTGGAGATTTGATTCAAGTACGAAATCACCATTGAATTTTGGATCTTGGATCTTGAATTTCCATTGGATTTATTTTATCAACGATTTAGATTTATCCTATCATTTGAACAGATTTTTATCTATTTAACATTTTTTTTGATTCATTGGACTCATTTTATTTAAATATGATACTTTCTGAGTGCTTAGCTCACGTTTTCTATTTTATCCCTTTAGAGTAGAATGTTCAAATATATTGCAAGAGTTAAGATGTGATCTATCAAGTATTCGTTCGATTTGGTAAATTTTAAATTTGTTATATTTTAAATTAATATTTGTTATGATTGAATATTGATATTGGTCGGTTGTAGGCCCATGGATATATTATAAAAATAGTTTAGAAATTATATTATATTTGATTATAATTTTTGATTAAATTGTTACCGCCTTTGTAGAGTATGTCGTATTTATTTTATCCGGATGATTATCTGATGATATCTTGTGTCGATTTTGATTTGTTGAGTCCTATATTATTTAATTTATCACACCCAAATTTTGGGGTTTAACATTATTTATTAAATATATTTTAAATTTTAAATTTTAAAAATTATAATTAATTATTTAAATTGACCTATTTAATCCAAATTCGTGACAAAGATCGTGGCTTTTGTGAAAATGTGTCTCATTTGCCAGCAATTAAAGGTTGAGTGGAAGAAACTATCTAGCTTATTACAGCTACTATCTATTCCTGATTGGAAATGAGAGGAGATCCCCATGGATTTTGTGACGGCATTGCCAAGGACCCCTAGAAATTATGATGTTATTTGGGTTATTATCGACCGGCTAATAAAATTAGTGCATTTCCTGGAAATTCAGACAACATACTTACACGATCGGTTGGCACAGTTATACATTAATAAGATTGTCAGATTTCATGGAGTGCCAACATTAATTGTATTCGACTAAGACCCTAGATTCGTCTCTAAATTTTGGGAGAGTTTACATCAAAAATTAAAAATGTATATGAAATGTAGTACAACATATCATTCCCAAATGGATAGGCAATTAGAACATTCTATTGAAATTTTAGAGGAGATGTTAAGGGCTACAGTGCTAGGGATGAAGGGTAATTGGGATGGTCATTTGATTTTGACAAAATTTGCTTATAATAATAATTACTAGGTGAGCATTGGGATGGAACCATTTGAAATCTTATATGGCAGAAAATGCTGATCCCCAATTCATTTGGAGAAAACTAGCGATAGACGACTCTTTGATCCAGAAGTTATCCGAGAGACATCCGATAAAATTTAAATGATCGATGGAAAGTTGAAGATGGATCAAAGTAGGATAAGGAGCTTTGCTGATCAAACAAGATGAAATCTACACTTTACAATCGATGATTACATTTTCCTGAAGGTATTGCCATCAAAGGGGACAACTAGATTTGGATTGAAAAGTAAATTGAACCCGAGATTTATCGGTCCTTTTGAAATCTTAGAGAAGATCGGATAAGTGGCTTATCGTTTGATATTGCTACACAATCTAGTAGAAGTGCACAATATATTTCATGTGTCCATGCTGCAAAAATACATGCATGACCCGACTCATGTCATTGCCTATGAGCCCTTGGCAATTGAGGAAGATTTATCAAATGTCAAGGAGACGATATAAATTTTGAGACGAAAGAATCAGGTGCTTCAAACGAACACCATTCCCTTAGTCAAGGTCTCATGGCATAATCACTCACATGAAGAGGTTACCTGGGAACGCGAAGATCAGATTTTTAATAAATATCCCGATCTATTTCCCTAGAATTGTAATTTCTTTGAATTTCGAGGACAAAATTTTTTAAGAGGGTAGAATTGTAAGGAATAAATTTTATGAATATATTTATTCCGATAATTATGTTATGAGTTTGAAAATTCAAAATTTAATCCGAGACGCTATAATGATATGACATTTAATTAATAGACCCTGTTTTGTAGCCAATTTAGGTTCGGTTGGTAAATTTAGTGATATGGTCGATATGAGAGTAGCCTAGAAATTGTTGTATCATCTGGACAGGAGCATAACAAAATTTATAATTGAATTGTATTAGTAAAACGGAGCCGACTGCAGGATTTACACTTAGAGAATTGAGGGAAGTATGAAATAAGGGGTGCAGCGCACTCATCAACACTAAGCCAAAATTTTCCAATAAGAAAATCCTTATACATGGCCCACACTTAGTTAAATTCCAGCCAACCTTCACGATCCACTAACTAATAAATTAATGAAATTTGCACAAGAGGGACACATGGCTCATTCAATAACACTTAATCAATTTTACACTTAGCTAATTTTTAGAAGAAGGAAGAATTTCAGGAAATGGGAATTAGAGAAAGGAGGAACACGACCTACATCCACTAACAAACATATAATAAACTAATACAACACTAACATTAAACTAATGAATTAGATGTGAAACTTGGCACCATAAGGAGGGTGGATACACGGCAAATTAAGACTAAACATGTATCAAATTTAGATCTAATAATGCATTGCTAAGTGGCTGGTTAAGAGGCAAATAGATCAGCTACACATGAGCTGATTCAGCAAAGGGAAAAGCTGATATTAGGACCGCAAATCGGGTAGGTGGTAGCCTCAATTTTATTCAAGTAATGACTCAGTTGATTTAGAAGGGAAATAAATTAATTAAAAATGAGGAGAAAGAGAAGAGAACCGGGAGAAAAACAGAGGGAAAAACCAAAGAAAACCATGTGAGAAAACAGAACCGAGAAGAGTGAATTGGTTGTGTGTAGGAGTTCAGATTTAGTTTTCAATTTAATTAGGTAAGAACACTGCTATCTTCTTTGTTTGCTGATAATTTTTTACTGTTATCTTCAAATATTGTCATTCTAATACTTTGAATTCATATTGTAATTATGGTAGAATAAGCAAAAATTAGAAACTTGTTCCATTAAAGTCACTTGTTGTATTATGCTGATTATTTGATTTTTACATACTATATTTGATCGATTCATCTCATGAAATTTTTATTATATAACTTTATGAAGTTGGCTAAATCATTTTATTTTTGTAGAAAAATTATTCCTTGTAAAATTGGCCAGTTCAACAAAGATAAAATTGGTCTGCAACCTAAACTGGTTGAAAACTAATCAGCTACTGATACTGATGTTTTCATCAGGATTTCAATCGGTTCAAACCCTATAAAAATTAATTATGAAACTTTTATAAACCAAATATATATCCCTTTTAAAAATTTAACCAGTTTAGCCCAAGGAAAATTATGTGTCACTGAACCAACCAAAAGCAAATTTTGGCATCATAAATTAGTATATAACTTTCAACTTGGTAAGAATAAATTAGAAATTTCATATAAACGGGTCCAAAGTTATTTGCTAATTCTGAAAATATAATGAGAATAATTTTATACGATGAATCGGCCACTAAACCGGTGCCAAAACCCGATGTTGCACATGAACTGGCTGCTGCACTAGTTTGGTATTTCTGCTAAATTTCGTTGAACGGGCTGAAAATAAATTGATGAACTGATCATGTATGATATCTTAAGACAATAAATCGACTAAATATCATATGAATCGGTTAACCATTATGTGAACCGGCTGCTGAAAGTGGTAGTGAACTAATTTCTGCAAAACAGCCGAAAAACTTAGTATAAAATTAAGGAAAATGAACCGGATTATATATATGTTCCATAAAATGACGAGCTGGCTGTTTAATTTACACGTGGTGAATTGGTTAGTATGATGAGCCGGTTTCTAAAAAAAAGGCAGAATTTTATAAACTGCTGAACCGGTTTAATGAACCGGTGATTTATTATGCAAACTGGCTGACGAACCGGTAGTTCAATGAGGAAACCGGTTGATGAACCGGTGGTTTAATGACAAAACCGGCTTGATAAAATCGGTTAAGTAATATATTGATAAACAAGTTGATCATTTAATTGATGAACCGGAAACTGAATAATATATTGCTTAAAAATTTATCTTATGCTATGCGCTATTATGATTTTATTATGTATATATATGTTAAGTTTATGCATAAGTGAAAGTTGATATGGTACCATAAAAATAATTATTTTCTCTAAGATGAGAAAATTAGAGAAAATTAAGAAGAAGTAAGAATAAGTATAGAGGCTTCCACTAAAAAGTTTTAAGAAGTAAGGAAATCAAATCAAGGATTTATTTTAAAGGGTAGTATTCCATGACATCCTTAAAATATTATAATAAAAATCGAGAAACTGCCCCAACACCATGGGAGAATAATGGTGGCTTTTGACCCCATTTATCGGGATATAATAGGTATGTACCACCTATCTCGGAGTGTATTATAAAGGATAGGGCCTTAGATTATGTGGACTAAATATGATCCTTTTATCGATTGATCGCTCTGTTAGTTAATAAGGCTTACCTTGATTCCTTAAGATATACAAAATGAAATGTACTTGCAAGTAAAAAGAAATATGTATAAGAAAAAAAAAGTTAAATGTATAATGAAAATATTTTTGGAGATATATTTATATTTTTACATGCATCACAACTCCTATTACTTCCTATAATGTATTTTCAGTATAGATATGCACGTCCTTAGTTATTATATATTTTGTTGAATGCTTGGTTTACTCTCTTACTATTTTCCTTACCCTCCAAATATTACACAAGAGTTTATACCTAATTAATAAGAGTACAGACTTAGATAGTTATTATATTATACTTAGAAATGATGTATTTAGTTTGGTTTAAGCGGTGATGTATAAGACTTGTGATTTTGTAAGTATGTCAATATTGTAATATGTTATGGAATATTAGAGCTTTCGCAAATATTTATGGTTATCTTGTATGCTTCTAAAAAATTTTTATAAATGTGTTTGGAATTTTAGTGATATCTTTTCTGATCAAGACCCAACAGCGTACTTAAAAGTACGATGTTGGCATCACCGATATTGTGGTATTATTAGGGATCCTGTGTATGTTAAGAGAATTTATCACATATTAACATGATAATAATAATTAATTAAGCAGATAAGAATGTGAGACGTGACTGTGATGGCTCAAACCTAAGGGTGACCTAGAAAGCACTTCCTTTTGCAGACTAAGGAAGTGAATCCCAACAGGAGGGACCAAAGGCAAGGCCACTTTCCAAGATCCGAGAGAGCATCAAGCGGAGCGCCTACCCTTCAAGGCTCCTCAAGAGGTGGACAACTGAGTGCCGGTAGGAGGAGGAAGATAACGATGGCCCTATGATCAAACCACCCTCCTTACGCCTTCAAAGAAGTTAAGGGATGAGCATCATGACAAACTTCAAGTGCTTCTTCAAAACTCACAAAACTCCATTCGATCTCAGTGGGAGGCAACAAAAGACCCATGCCGGCTCTGAACTCTCACACTACTCGGCTGATATGAAGGTGGACCGTGAAGTAAAGCGCGAGAAGTACCTCCATTTATAACCAAGGAGAAAGATCAGCGAGCCATAAATGAGGAGTCACGCTTGCCAACATCGTCCACAGGGAATCAATAAAGAATCAATGCCAAACCTCGTGTCCAAACCTCGCATCTAAACATCAGTGCCAAGATCATTCCAAGCAAAGCACCAAATTTTGCGTCCATGTACGGAAAGCTGCAAGGCTCCTAGAAAAGAAGCACAACCCTCAGTAACTGGCACTGGAATACCTCGAGAAAGAACACATGAGTTGTCCCAATTGGAGACGTTTCATCCTCCAACATACCGGGAACTGGCAAGGCTCAGTCACCCAGCATGGGGGCTAGTGATGGATCCTACTATACTATGAGCCGATCCAAAGTAAAACCCATCTACCGACAAAGCCCCGAAGAGCGAAGCCTAGAAGGCCATGCGGCTAGCCCTGCCACAGTCGATGTATAATGGGCTAGTTGAGATAGAGACCGACTAGGTCCAGCAGACAGCTACCTACGGCTCGACCAATCATGGCATGGGAAACCTCCAACTTAGTGGCGACAACCTGACTGACGGGGAGGGTGCCGACATGGTAGGCACCTGTCATTGGTAGTCAAAGTCAACACTCAGAGGGGACTGCCACGCTTGCCTACTCATAGCAAAAAGGACACGTCGCTATCGGCCATTACCATCGCTAGTGCAACCCAATAAATCCTCTGTCAGAACAGTCTGGCAAATGTCACCAAGTACCACCCACGATTATACCACCACCACAAAACAACTATTGACATGGTGGCCTCGACCATCACTAGGGTAGGTAAGCAAATTCTGGCGAGACACCTGTCAAGCTTTGGCGCCAAGGTCACATCGATGATAGCATTACAAAAACCCTTCCCCATCACTAAATAAGGGGGGATTTTCAATCTTTGAGCACACATGGAGAAACGGTGAATCTCTACCTTCAAGTGCCCAACTCTCTTGCTGTCTCTCTAGCCCTCCGTCATCCTCAAACCCACTACCTATAGAGTGTACCACCTCCTCAAAGTTGCTCCCGGTCGAGCACATCTAACTCCCTAAGTTACTCCTTGTTGAGCGCACCACCAGAGCCTAACCTTCTATCATTTTCCAAGTTGCTCCGCGTCGAGCGAACCACCGGAGCCTAGCCCTCCACCTTGCTCACTTTCCCCTCATTCCATGCATCATTGTATTTTGTATCCTCCATCTTTCTATTCTCATAGAAAGATTTCTGACTTGAGTGATAGTAGATAAATCGGAGAATGAGTCCCATAAATCCTCTAACCTCTTATTTGTTACTTGTATTGTGTATGATCCAGGTTATTAGAGACAAAGATCAAACACAGCTGAATTACCAGACGTGAAAGATAAGGTGGCTCCCTAATTCATATAATAACCTAGGCCCAGGGACACATTAAATTCAAATGTTTTGGGTTATTAAAAAGATATATTGTTTATAATGAGATCTTGTTTACTTATTGTACTTCGTTTATAGAAATTCTAATTGATTACCTAATTTAATTGTTCTGTAATTGTTATAGCTTTTTGTAGCTTCAATATCATTTTTGGAGAAAAACTAAAGATAATAATTTGGATAACGATGTATCCCTGGATTTGGGTTGTTGTTCTGGTTAGAAAATTCCTTGATCTTTTGGGTCAGGTCAAATTGGAGTAGATTCAGTCTCCATCTCTTTAAATCTGGACCATGCATAACACAATAAATGAACAAAATGTCAGAGAATTGGTAGGACTCGCTCATCAATAATCTTTCAATACTCATGTCAGATATCATTCTAAGAAAATAGAAAGATACGAGAATATAAGATGTATTGATACATGTAGTAGAGATTGAGTGTTTAGATGAGTCTGATTGTGAAGAGTTTAGAGGTGCATCCCATTGAAGGGCAGCTTAAAGGTATGCCCGATTAAGAGGCATCTTATAGGTATGCCCGACTAACGGGTGGTTAGAGTTGCTCCTAGCTGAGGGATGGCTTGGAGGTATGGAAGGCAGGCCTCTTGGAAGGAGTGTTTGCCTCCTAGATGGAGGTAAAGACACATAGATAGAGGGTAGACCTCCTGGATGTCCTCCTACGATGGAGGGTAGGCCTTCTGGATGCCTTCCTGGGATAGAGGGTAGGTCTTCTAAAAAGAGAGTAGGCCTTCTGAATGGAGGGCAGCTCTTGGGCAAAGGGTTGGGCTCCTCAAGTAGCACCTCCAAGATGGACTGGAAGGCAAGCCTTCTCCTAGGACGACCGGTGGGTAGACCTCCTGGATAGGCTCTATAGTACCATTTTCTTCCTCTCTCTTCTCCCCCTTGTAAGAATAAACGGGTATTTATAGTGTTTAGGCCGCTGTGTGTCAAGGCTGGAAGATGACTGTCTACATGGGATTGCAGAGCTGTATAGATAATTATGGATAGTTGTCAATGACAGTTCCATTTTTGGGAATGATTACACAATCATGGGTGTCTATCATGGCAACCGTGACTAATTGTAGGATATTCTTCCTTCTTTGATGTTATCATGGGGGGCGCCTTGTATGGCAGTTGCCATTTTGGAAGAGTTCGTGCAAATCGTAGGCAAATATTTTAAAAATATTTATCAGATTTATACTGACCAGTTATGACAAGTTTTTTAGCAAGCGGAAAAAGGATCGTGGGCCATCCTCATGGGGCCATTCATGGCAGACTACTAGGCCAGCCCATACCTCGACGGACGATCCTGGATTGTGCGATTTCAGACCTTGGACTGTGGGGTCTTTCATTTGGGTTGCGACTTTTGGATAGTCTTTTCATTGTGGATCTCGGCATCAGGGTCAGTCCATGGGTACGGACCCATCACTTCAACCCCATACCAGAAGGTTTGAAATTTTAACCCCCGACATGTAATGATGGGATGTCATCGTGCAGGTCCATACACTTCCCTTTTTAAGAAACATTGCATATTGTTTCTCTGATTGATAGGATTTGTGAGTGATTCTCTAGACTATGCCGATTCCTTGTGGATGGCACTGGCTACACGATCTTTTACAATGATGGCACACTGATCTCCTCTTCTGGCTATAAGTAGGGGACTCGTAGCATCTCACTTTATGAATCATCCACACCAACTAAGCTATGGGATTGTTTGAAGGGGGCAAGTCGCCTACACAACCACCTGCCGAAGTCGATGGAGACCCTAGTTCAATGCTAGGAGCTAGTGCTGAAGGCTTGTTTTGGATCTGCTTAGGTTTCCCTCTTTTCGTCTTAATGCATCCTGGTTTCACATAGCATTGAGTAAGGCTTGGGCCGATTTCCCCTTTTACCAACTGGTGACGAAGAGCTCTTACTAGGACAGCCCTAGAGGAGTGGCTGCTTGGCCCTTTCAGTGGGAGAGGTTGACACTCCGTCCCCTTTGGTTGAGGGACTCAACCACGGGTAGCCTACGGGGGTTTGATCCGAAAGCTACTGGTGAGGGTACATTCCTTGAGTTCATGCCAAAGCTTAGGCCATTGTTGCGACGTCAGGTCCGATATTGATGAACAGATTTTCACGACTACAGTCAATTTTGGTGGATGCTTCTTGGGATGGCACCGGTGCTTTGTGCCTCACTTTGTCCGTGAGGGCTTTGGCATGTGTTTCTTGGTCAGCATGCAGAAGCATGATCTCTTCAGTCGTCTAGAACATGGTGCTTTTACCATTGAGATTTCATCCTAGGGTGTGTGCCTGTGGAGCGGAGTTTCAGTAGTCGGATCGTCGTTCCATATATTTATATTCTTTTATGATGTTGTATGTTTGCTGTCAAGAGCTTGTACTTTGTAAAGGGAATCGATGAATGGAACTACTGAGCATTCTTTGGCATCATTGTGTATCCTCAATATTCTCGTATGACGTGAATGATTGGAATACTTTGATATTTCACCCTCTACTGTTCGGATCTTTGACATTCTGACAAGCTGGCTATCAGACATCCCAATCTTTTGGCGGGTCAGCACATGGCCACTCAACCTAGCACCCATTCAGGAAGGGGCCGACCGACCCGGCCTCATGGCTATCTAGGCCATGTACCATCCACTTTTAATTCTTCTAGGGGGATGCCTTTAAATATTGTTGGTTGCCGCTGAGCTGATCTACAGACGGATCGGTCTTCTGGTGGGTTGGCATGCGGCCGCTCAACCCAACGCTCAGCTAGGGAGGTGGCCAGCAACTCAAACCTGTCCTGGCCACCTCCAGTCTTCTTGCTGCTTGAATCTTCGATGTTTTGGTGGTGTGGCTTACTGACGTCTTGGCTGATCAATGATCAGCCTCTCGACCCGACACCCGGTCAAGGAGGGGGCCGGACGTCCTCACCTCGAGGCTACTAGGGCTATATGCTTTCACTTTGCAAGTTCTGGAGTGTGATGCATTGGGAATCATTGCGAATGGATGCTTCAGGAGACCCGTGTTGGATAGTCGTCCTGTCGATAAGAGTGACAGAGTGTAGTGACTAATGGCGGGCCACGCGTAGATGAGAGGCGACGTCTATCATAATGGTGCATGCAGGCAGATTTTCCAAGGTGAGGGCACGCGTCGTTCACCATAATGGCGGTGTGACCTTTCAGCTTTGCTGCGACGTCGTTCTAGGCAATGGCTTCGTCTATTTAAGTGCAGTGTCTCTTGCTATTCTTTTCATCTCTAAACCTTTTCTAGAGGGCTAATCGAGACCTTATCGACATTCCAACTTTGCTTGTCCTGGCACAGGGAGCGTCGTCTTCCTCTTTCCCTAAGCCTTCGACTGGAGAGAGAAGTGGCGATGGGCGGACAGTTGAGGAAATCAAAGAAGAGGACTCAGTGAATGGGGTCGCTACCAAGGAAGGACACCACCTGGGTGCTCCACTTCTTGAGCCCATGGCACCCTGAGGGTGCCTTCAGGCCTCAAATCCATTCGGTTTTTGTGCAAGGTATGCTTGTATTGTTCGTAAGTAGTACAGATCTCTGCCTATATGTTTTGTCGATGTTATCTCTGGCTGACCCCTCTTTTATGTTTGATAGCCCTAGAGGGTGCCTCATTGGTTAGAGAAGTCTATGCTCTTCCAGGAGATGAGATTGCTAGCTTGTTGCGCATACAAACTAATTGTGTCCCTGCTGTCAGGGACACACTATAGAGTCAAGCACGTGCCAGCTACCTTGATCAAGCCCTGTCCGAGTTTGAGGTAAGATTGCAGGAGCTCTCTGAAGCCCGTGCTCGAGCTATGGGTAGGATTGCATCACTCGAGGCTGAGCTAAGGGCTAGGCTCGAGTGATCTTGGAAGGCTGTAGGCATAAATAGCATCTTGTATTTTTTAGGCCATCATATGCCTTCAGATATACATCCTGATTCATTAATGAAATAGCTAGACAGTTTCAATTGTTGTTACTGACGTTTCTATTATGTGTTGGACTTTTTCGTTTGATACTTTTCTACTCGTCGGCTAAACACTTCTGTTGCCATTGTCGAGGCATTGTAGGACCCAAAGTCGGCCGCTCTCTTCGATCGTGGGCTGTCCGAGCCTTAGGTGAGATCCAAGAGCTTGCCAAGAAGGAATCTCATACTCTTGATCGGATTGCCTTGCTGCGAGGGCACACTTCAGTAGTGAGCCGTGGGAGAGATGGAGAGTCGGGCAAGCACTGTTGACATTGTCGCCACCGGGGTGGATTTGATCGTGCACCCTGAGCTGCACTCGCTCCTATGGGAGGAGGTTGTGGCGTTGGGAACACATGATTGCTGGCTAAGCCTTGTGGCAATCATTGCCAAGTTTTTGCTAGCATAAGATGTTACCCGCATGTACCCATGGTCGCTCGATCCTACTGGCAGACGTCATAGCTTTGATGCGTCGGGTCCTAGTCCGCCGACCATTGTAGACTAATGATGCTCATTCTTTTTGGAGGGGGTTTTCACGCGCATGTTGAAAAAGCTCCATAAGATTTTGAGTTCGATGGCGCATGGCCTACCATATGACAAGACTGAGGTTCAAATCCAATCATGTTTGGGCCGCTTGGGACGGGACTGAGATTCAAATTAGACCGTATATGGGTTGCTTGGTACGGGATCAAGGTTCAAAATTGACTGTCTCTAGGCCACTCGGTTTGGAACCGAGGTTTGGTAACAACTGAATGATAATTCACTTGACTTAAGGACAACTTAGATCGTATGATTTTATGCAATGTTATATAAGCATTCGTCTGAACAGATAAACAATGAATAAATAGATATTTCATTGATTAGAGTATTATTGAAGCATTTAGTATGATGTATGCAAAACTTACCTGAATTCGGTGTGAAATTGTTGTCAATACTTGGGGTGGATGGTGCGTTATGCCCTTGGGACTGGATAGGTGCTATAACCAACATGCAACTTGCAGGTGTTGGGGGTGGACTTCGGTTGTCAAGAGGGAAGTGTCTTCCGGCGTGGAATGCCATAGGCAAAGGGGGGTCAATGGCTCGACCCTCTCTGCGAGCATTCGAGATAGCTTCTCACACTACAGCAGAAACATACAGTGCCAAGGGAGCCCAACAAAGTGCAAGGTGATCTAGGCAAAAAACCGAATCAGAACTTCAATTGAGGGACTCCAAGCATTGGTCCCGAATACTACAAGGAGATGGTGATAATCGAGTCCTCGTCCCAAATGGTTACCTGGCTTGGTCGGCAAAGTGTCTTCTAAGGTCGTAAAGTTCTTTCTCGAGTAGCGGGTCCCCTTCCATTGCGGGAATAGTGTGGGTCATGTTGCTCTAGGAGTTTATTTCACAGCTTATGGCTTTGTTAGTCTTCTGGTTGACGCTAGGCTCTGTCACCCATGGCCACCTAGGCCATGAGGTCATCAGGCCATTGGCTCTTCTGCAGATGTTGGTCCGCACCAATTCGACGGGGTGGCAGATCCCCCAGCATAGCGTCTTCGGACGGATGCATACGGTCCGGAAAAAGGTGCTGATATGTACTTCAAGTATCGGCACACTTCGGTGTTGTTCTTCTATCGACATAGCTGCTCGAAGTGGGGTCATTGCCACAAGGACGTTTCTGGCTGATGTAGTAGGTAATTAGTCAAGCATGTCGAGCCCCCATTGTGAGCATAGTGATAGCTCCTGCAGGATCTAATGCTCCGCATGGGGCCAACGTGGGGCATTCTCGTGGGTTCAACCTTGCCAAGCCCTCGGGATAGGCCACTTGCTCCAACGAGGGCACCGCGAGTACAAGGCTAAACATTCTAAAGGCCTCTCTGGTCAATCCTCTAACTCTCGAGAGGGGGAAGTTGGATGTTTATTGACGCTGCAAGAGACTTCTTTGAGGGCGTAATGTCGCTGGTTGTCTCGAGAATAGCGAAGGTGTCATCGCTCTAGGCTTGGTCCTATATTTCAAAATCTGATCAATCTTTTCACTGGGAGTGGACCCTGTCGCTTGGATCCTCCCAAATGCCAAGGTCATCAAGCTAATAAGATTTTCCTTGGTGAGCGGTGTCTTCCTCCAACTTAACCTTTTGAGAGTGTTGAGATTCATGTATGGGAAGAGGGAGCAGCCGGCCATCAAGACGAGTGCATAGGACCTGTAGCCGCTTAAGCGTGAT
>JAOVVI020004670.1:0-17362 GCA_028571085.2 Nepenthes alata
AAGAATAACAATTCTCAAAAAATATTTATTTTTAGTTAAATTTATAACCAAACGGATAAATATCTATTCCCACATAATATAAATTATATTCCCTCTAACCAAACGTGCCATTAATGGATCACTCGCTCTAATGGAAGGCTACCCCTCTCTCAAAGAATCAGATACTTTCTATTCTGATCTTAATTATATATTTTAAAATAAATAATTATAATTTATTTATTTTAAATTATTATTTTTATTTTATAAAAATTAATTAAATTATAACTATTAATTAAGATATAATAAACGGGCATTTTTACCCCACAAGAGACAAAATTCCCCATCCTCACTCACCAAGTTAGAGCAGCATCTGCCCTGGATGCATTCATTAGTCTAATGAAAAAACAGCACCACCATAATAAAAAGAGTTCTACTTACATAATCCATCTACGATTTCTATATAACTATTTTTCATATATTGAAATAAATTTTAAAAAAAATAAAAAGGGCCTACCCTCTCTGCCTAAACATAGAAAAATAACCGTGAAAAATAATTATGGGTTATATAAATATTATTTTTCTAATAGAAAATAGCACTAAAGTTTAAAGACAGAAGGCCAAAACTCACTACTTCATTGACGAAGCATCTGCTGCAGCTGAAGCACTTGATGCCTCTGCTCTGGTGGCAAGAGATGGATCTGCTCCGGCGTCAGGCTCATCACTTGCTGGAGCAACGCCTGCTCCATCTCCGGAGTCAGCTGCACAAACCATGGCAGCAATAGTATAAAACAACTCAGCTGCCACCCAGAATGCTGAAGCATCTCAAAAGCTAGAAACACTACTGAGAAATTACCGGAGGAGGACGAAGGGGCTGATTCCCAAGGCCCATGGGGCCACGACCTAACTGAGGTGTCGGTGCTGATGGTCCAGGAAGTGGCTGTCCACCGGCAATGTCTGCCAGTGAAGGCGGCCATGCAGATACTCTCTCCTTCTGCATAGAGCTTCCGCCTTGATTAATGAAGTCTGGGCCTATATGTTGGCCTCCTCCCTGTAAGTATATCAACCATTCTGAGTTCAGAATTCCCGAGAGAAATCATTCAAATGGAAGAACTTTCTGCATATTATAATGAGCACTGAAAATGGCCAACAATGTCTTATTGATCGAAGGAATTGTAACGCAAAGATCCAGACAGTCCTCCGGTATCATGTATTATAGGAACCACCTGATTGAACAAGCTCGGTAACAACTAAAAAAATGACCTACAATTTCCCGAGGAGCTTTCCTACACGTAAAATCATGGATGAAAGTATTGGTATCATCATCTGCATTGGCATTGGTCAATTCCATATCATTATTGAATGGGTAGAACAATACATATTGATATTGGACATATAAAAAAAAAATGGTTTTTGAATACCATGGGTTGACAAGGCCAGAGTATTTAGGCCAAATATGGTGTGTATCAATAAATATTTTGAATATTAGTTGATATATCACGATATATCAATAATATGACAACATAATATAACATTGCCGTGGTATTGAAAAATATTAGCACAGGAGCTCAATAATGATACATATCGTCCAATATTTTCATCAATGTGTAAAAACTACAAAAGATTAACGTGCCCCAAGGATATACAAATTTAAACCAACAGTTCCTGCACTATAATCAGTCTCTTAGAATTTCACAATTTAAGATAAAAGGACGATACACTGCACAAGACTCTTGCATCATGGGGGCATGGAAGATCAAATATACACAGCCTTATATTTGATCACGTGACATCTGGGTCAATAAAACATCATTATCATCCCAAATAATTCATGACACAGGGGTGACCAGATTTCTAAACCCCTGGTCATTAATGAACCAGAGATGAAGCTTTTGCAGAAGCTAATGATGGTGCAATATTTGATTTTTCTCAGTTTGTAAATTATGTCCCCTTTGATATCAGATCTGAAGGCCGAATTGCAAGCTGATTTTCTCTCAAAGCAGAACTAAACCAGTTTAATGCTCCAACCCTCTCAGATATATGTGAAAGGGTGGCGTCTTATGAATTTGGATTAATGTACGAATTAGGGAGCCACTTAATCTTGTTTGACCGTTTGAACAATAACGGGTCCGGTCTTCGTAGCTCTGAATATGAATCTTGTGCACCCTAATAGAATAAACTAATAGAGAGAGGTGTACAGGACTAACTCCCCAATATATCATCCGACGCTCAAATTAATAATCTTTCTATTCATACTAGAAAGATAACAAAGAAATAGCTGATGGAATTTAAAGATGATGGGGATGAATATGGATCTGGAGAGCTATGCTCCTTCTTGTGCACTCGAATGATTGGGTGTCTTCCTCCTTTTTTTTCTCTTCTCCATTTTTGTTTGGGAGAAGCCGTATTTATAACCCGGGGTATTGTTTAACCGGTCAGTGCTTGAAATTGCTGCACGTGTCCAAAGCCGTTTTGGGTTAATTATGGGAAAGCGTTATTTTTGGCGTGTAATTGCCATCCCCATTTAATGAGAAAGCTGCCTTTGGCTGTTTTTTAGATCGGGTCATTAACGGGCTATTTATTACCCTTCGATTTTTTTTGGAAACTGCCTGATCAGATTAGGCCTTTCAATTAATGCCCTTGAAAGTAACTATTCGACTGACTAAATTTGGCTTCACCACTTCTTTGTCTGGGCCTCTAGGGTTTTGGGCCTTGATCCAAGTGTGCGCTGGACTGATCCATCTTGGGCCATACTCATCACTAGCCTCCCATTTTGAAAGATTTAAATTCAAACTCCTAACACGTTATTGACAGGACGCTAGTTGGTGCTTCATCAATGCATATATTTGCCACAGATATTTTGAATATGAAGAGTCTTCCTTGGAAGGATTGATTCCCAATCCTTAATGACGGCGATTCAATATCTTCTTCGAATTGGTAACTAGCAAAATCTTCATTTTGGCTATAAATTGGAGAGTTTTCTTTACTTTGCATCATAAGGTATTCCTATTCTTGCCCAATTGTATAACTGTTCTGAGCTAATATGGTATCTTTGCTGCATGAGTAATCGTTGCTAGAGTCGGTGTAAGTTCTCTTCTAGATTTTAAAGCCAGGATTCGAGAAAATACTTGAAAACTGTATTGATTACCCTCTTTTATAGGGAAAACTATCTTGGTTTTCCTCTTTTACGTCCGTCCCAAAGTCAGGCAATGTCGTCGTAATAAGGCCCCGACTTTATGTTCTCTCTTAAGGTGATTTGGGTGACTACTGCAAGCATGGGTGGACAAATTTTGCTCTTTTTCTTCCACCACAGTGCCTTTGAAGATCTTGGAAAGAGTTTTTTTTTAGGTCATTGTCCTACGTCTTTCTCCATTTCATCCGAGTTGTACTTTTACTGTTGCAAGCTTATATATTGTGAAATGAATCAATGAATACAACTAGACAAATGATATATGGCTTCAATATGTTTGTATTCTCTGAGTGATTGATTTCGAGTTAAGTGTCGGACATGTGCTTGAATGTCATTCTCTGTCATTGAATTTCTAACAATATGACAACTCATGCCTCTGACCGCTCAACGTGTAATAATTTAATTTGAACGAACACGATATTCGCAAATCCGTGAATCAATTGGGTCGACTTTAATTAGGGTTGAATCATCTTATCATAATTAACTAAGCATCAGAGCCACTTATTGCCAGTCCACTGCTTTGGGAAGTGTTGTGTCAGGCCATCATAACCGGCACAGTGAAACAGACACGCCGCAACGCATTCCGGTGTTGGCAAGTGTCCCAGTCATTATAAAAACGCGTCCCTTTAGCACTTCCGGACAACGTTGTTTTGTTTGGAGTCCTTGCCTATTTAAATTCTGGTGATCCTTCACTTCTGCACTTCTACCTATTCCATTTCTCCTAGCCCCAATTTGTTTTTCGCTTCTCCTTGTTTCTATGGCTTCTCGAGTAGCTTCCAAGAGTGTTGTTTAGATTCCATCCAGTCTCATGGTCCCCCTTTACACCTTAATGTGCCTTGCACCGTTACCAGCACTGTTCCAAAGACGCTGTCCCCCTTTTGGTGGAGGCACTGGGAATCATGAAGTATCATTGACTTAAGATAGACTTCTAGTGGGACTATGCAGAGCTACTAGTAGTATGGGCCAGAAACTGGAGCCTGGCCCCGGCTCTTAGTTGGACTAGAGGTGTTTAACCATCAACTCCTCACGAGATGACTTAGTGAAATCAAACAGTTTTATTAGGGAGGAAAGAGTAAGGCGTACTCATGTCAATATCATATAAGTCAGACACACTATGCAGCTGCCCATTATCTATTGTAGATTTCAGCAGATCTTTTATCCTAGTAAAGATCACATCTTTAGTTTTATCAATTATGTTTATGCTATTTTAACCGAACTATACATTGTTATTCCCATTTCCCAATATCTTTACCCTATAAATGTGAGCAATGCAAGGAGGACATCAAAGTGTAGCAAATACTGTTGATTTAGTTCAAACAAGTTTTACAAAAGGTAAGTCTTTAGTCTTGATTTCTTCTTTTTAATAATTTGGTGAACATAAATCTATTTACCACTGCTCAATTGCATCCTGACTATCTCATGCACTCCATTATACAAGGAAACACAAAAAAGAAAGTAGCTAGTATCCTAATTACTCAAACACTCCATTAAACAGGTAAACCCACAAAGGAAAGTAACTAGTAACCTAATATATATATAATATCACACCGACGCTCAGGAGTCTCTCGAGCGTGCTTTGGACGCCATGCTGTAAATTCAATTTTCTATAAATTTTTACGGTATTATAATTATTCAATTAACCCAAAATCTAGTATACTTCTTCATATAAGTAAACATGCAAAGGAAAGTAGCTAGTATATCTAACTATCTAGTAGCTGAAAATTAGAAAAATCTGCAACAAAGTCCCACAACTCTGAGAGGGGCATACCATACACAACCAGGAGAATGACTTGTAAGAACCATTATATCACCTCCCAGCCAAGTCCACTTACAGGTGCAGTGATGCTTGCACCTCCTCTGTTAATCCATCCCTGTTAACAATTGAAACCCAACCCCTCCCCCACTTAGAGCCACATCCACTTGTAAAGAACCATAGATGGAAGTATCGACCAATAACTTTTGATATTGGGGCATCCGATACCAATGATAATATTACGATATATTACTGTACCAGCAACAAATCACAATATATCAACCGATATTTTAAATATCAACCAATATTTGTCTAATATTTCCCTATCAGCTTATGATTTTTTTCTAATATCATCCAATACTGATACATATTATTTGTTACTAATATGGCCACGATTACTACAAATACCAATATTTTCATCCATGGCAGAAAGCATAAAATTAATACTGAAGGTGATGGACAAGCAAGAGAACTGCACGGCTCTGTGAACTGGCACCCAAATATGTTGAAAGATTACTTTAAAATTAACTTTTTTGTGGTAATAAAAAATTAACTTGGAATACTGCAGTGTCAATCCTGATAATGTGCAAGGTTTACGGGAGCATGACGAATAATCCTCAAACTCAAATTAGGAAGAACTAACCAAAGCAGCCATCATTCTACACTAAACTAAGGCTGCACACCAAAAAAGACCATGGAAAAGAATGGAGCAAAAACAAACCAAAAGATACGCACACCAGCTCCTCATCTAAATCAGATTTTAGCACATCCAACCTTCTCTATACTAACAAAAAGATACACGCATACCTGGTACAATGGCAGAGGCGGCAGCTGATTTGGAAGTGGTGGCTGCCCATGTGGGAATGAAAGTCCCAGAGCACCTGGAGGTTTCATACTTGACTGAATAACGTAACAGAAATATCAGTTCCACAAGTCATATGATAGAAATCCACAAACAAAACCAAATTTCGTCCATCTTACATGAAACGGGGGTTGTGAGAGATGTGATTGCTGTATATCAGGGTGCTGAAAGCTCATGTTTGATCCCATCTGTGACAGATGCTGATGATTCAAAACTATTGGTGGCCGGGATTGGGGAGGTAACGAATGCTGCAGTGGTAGGTGAGATATGCTAGTTGTTTGCACGGGTCGCTGCAAATGGCCCGAAACAGAGGGTGCAGGCGGTTGATGAACTGGAGGTTGTAATGGCCCAGAATGAAGCATTAATGGCGGCATATTATGAGACTGGGCAGATTGTGCAAGTGAAATTGACGTCGCTTGGGAACCCAAATCACTCCGAGGATGCTGGAGAGATTGTGAAGGCATAGGCTGAGACTGAAGATTTTGAGCTTGGGAATACAACATAGGTGTCGAAGATTGATTTTGCTGTTGCTTCTTTGCAGGGATTTGGGACTGAGAAGCATTTGTTTGCTCCTGCAATCCAACTTGAGTAGGCAATGACTGAGCAACAGGGACATTTGTCTGCTGTACTGTTGGTGCAGGCTGCTGTGGTCGTTTTGATGCTTGAGGCTGAAGGTTTGGAATCTGTACAGAAAAGTAACTGTAATCTATACCAGTGAAAATGTGCAGATAACAACTTTGAGAATACAAGATCAAAAGCCTACCACTTGTGGGGACTGAAGCATTCCAAGCATGATTTGAGCCTGATGGGGCATACATTAAGGATAATAGTCAGTAGAGTAGAAAGGATAAGTGAGGAAGCAAACAATTAGAGCATCAGTCACTAAAGGTAAAGCACAGATAAAAGCCTAAAAAATAAAAAAAAAATGAAAACAAAAGGACAGAGTATCAGTAGATAAATCAAGGTTTAACAAAGATAAATCCTAATGATTCATAATAGAAAAACCATATGGGCATTTATTTCTTCTAACTTTTAATTTAAAATTGCTAGCGCACAAAGTCTAATTTGGTTTAGCACAAGAGTATGGGAATAAAAGCTGGCACCTAAGAACCTGTCATTTGAAATATTCAGTAAAAGAGAAAGATTTGTGTTGTTTCTATCTCATAAGGAAGATGCCACAACGGACTCTCAAAGGGTTAAGCAGCTGGATTTGAGGTAAAAAAAGATTATCATCAGGATATCTCCAAAAACATATCGGCATTATACCTTAATCATTTCTCTACTTCAGCGTGCAGAAGAGGCTTACACTATTTCATGAACAACAAACTGAACTTTCAGATGTGACAAGCAGTTAGTCATAATTAGTAAACAGAATCAATCTGATATGCATAGCTCTCATATAATCCACATTAACCTCAAAAACCTAGTTGTCCAACTCAGATTTCTCCATAAACCACCTTCATTTAGACCAATGTAGCTGCAGTTGCCAAATAAACACAAACTATATCATGTCTATCTCAGGCAATAGTAGTTGTTGCTCTTGCTGCCGTTAACTACCACTACAATACAATCCATGTCATGCTTATGTTACCTAAATTGCTCTGACAGCAGCACCATGACTATATGCTAGGTTTGGGCCATGCCTACACCTAGGGTTAAACAAAAAATTTTAAAACTGCCCAAACCAAACCAAACCGCCAATAATAGTTTAACATATGCGCAGTTTAAGTGTGATTTGATTTTTTATCCCAACCGCATTTTTGGTTCAATTACGGTTTGAGAACTCAAACCGAACCAAACCGCATATTAACAGTTTAGACACTTTGGCTCGACTGACAGTTTGGTTTGATTGGATAAAATCCAAACTGTAATATCAAGTTTTGGGTACAAATATTCTTCAATCCGCACCAAACCGATCCATGTTCACTCCTACCCACACCAACAGTGGCAGAGTAAATGGAGACAGTCAATATATTAAAACCCTTGGTTAATGGTGAGATATCTATTTAAGTTTGTTAACTGGGTTAAGGGTTTATTGGATTTGACTGAAAGCAACTTATTGCAGTAACACAAGTCAAGCAAAAAGTCCTCCGATAAAAATTACAAAACTGTGATAGCTAATTTTAACTTTCGCCTACACTGAGGAATTTTCTTTTTTCCTAGCGTTAGCCCATTCCACGCATAGATAAATGAGGAGGCTTACACAATAAGTAGTGGACAAACAACATAATGCCTTATCTGATCATTTGACATGGATTTGAGACCTAAGAGTATTACTGTTGTGGCATCCCCCACTTGAGTTGCAGGACATCACCCAAAGTGTAGCATTAACTGTGCTAAAATCGCCACATCATTGCCCAAGCGTAGTGTAAGAAAAAAAAATCAAGGGCTACCACAACCGCATCATGAACAGGTGCACCTAAAAAGGAGGTACCAAAATAACAACCTTCGAATGAGACCTTGGGATATTGGTACTTTCACTAGTAAGTTTATGAAAGGTGAAGATACTATGATCAGGTAGATACTCCGATCGACAGAAATATTATATAGTTTTCCCACAAGAGGCCAAGTGGTTGGGAGATAATACAAAAACAGAGAAGTGATTACGAATGATTGTACTCTGGGAATAATAGAGATAGGAACGGAGTTAGCGTGATTGTGGATAAAGAGTTAAAATACAATGCAATGATTACGAAGAGAATTAAGGATAGAACTGAGGCCATTAAGATGACGTCAAGACAAGAAATACTGAATATCATCATGTGAACGGGTCATTGAAATGAGGCTAAGGAAAGATAACAGTGTATAACATAACCAATTTCAATTCATGTCGAACAGGTATACTATACAACCCATCTACTTGTTGAGCCAACTAATTAAGCAATTTAAGGTTGAAAACATGAACTTTTCTATTATATTTATAAAGTTACAGAGAGCATATGATACATTCCCATAGCTAGAATTTTGAAAAAGAAGTTCCATTGCATTTATTCCAAGTTATAAAAGATACATTTGATGGAGCAATAACTTAGGTAAGGACACACGAAAGAGAGAAGAGGTCTCTCCAATTATGGATTAATTGAGCAAACAAACTAAAGATTATATACAATGGTGCATACTTTTTGCGGATGACATAATTGTGGTGGATAAGATGAATAGACTCATAAGTTAAGTTAGACATCTGAAGACAGACTATGGAAGACAGTCATTAGAATTAGTAGACAAAGACTGAATACATAGAATTCCAATCACAATAAAGAAACAAATGGTGGGAAAAAGAGAATAAAAGTTGAAACCCTATCAAAGAGGAATTGTTTCATTAATTCTAAATTAATGATTAGAAGTACAGTGCAACGGTTGAGGCTATTACTCATTGCAAAAAGCAAGTCGGATGAAGTGGAGAAGTGCATCGGAGGTCCTGTATGATCGGACAATGCTGCTCGAACTCATAGGAGAAAAACAAAATATGGCTATGGTTAGCCATGCTATAAGGAGCGGAGGGCATTTAAATATCTACGTGTGAAAATCATAGTAGCAAAGAAGAATATGGAGACAGATGTGTGATAAAACAAAAAGAGAATTCACGATAAGTTTTTTTACGGAGAAAGTTGGTGTGGCACCCATTGAAGAAAAAATGCAAAAGACACATAAGAAGTGGTTTGGTCATATGATGCAAAGGTTGGCTAGAGTACTTGCTAGGAGACATGGGAGGTTGGAATAGGCTCATCGCAAAACACTAAAAGAAGACCAAAGAGTTTACAGAAAACCGTCAAGTATGATCTCACGCATTCAAACTTATTAAAAAAACTAAGCATAATGGAGGTTAAATATCCATGTAACCGACCACACTAAATGAGAAAAGGTTCAAGTTGGTTTGGTTTGGTCAGATAGCTAATTTTTGGTGAAGTTCTATTACTTTCAAATATGTTTGTTATAACTAACATATGCATGGTTTGTTTTTTAGGTTCTCTCAAATAACACTAATATAACTTATATCAACATAATATATCGTACCCAGTTATCTATATTGTTCAATCTAGGAAGCAAATACACTTTTATCAGTGTGGCATATCAATATCCAACGCATATCAGACAACAAACCTTACAAATACATAACATAATTTTTTATTTTACGGTGATTATTCAACAAGTTAGAGACACATACAATCACATTTAAGACATGTTGGGAACACCTTAATGATGCACTGAGAACACACAGAGGATATGTTTGAGGTAATTCACTAGTTTTTGGAAATAAGAACATGGTATTTGATGAAAATTAAATAAATATTAAAGCTATTTGGTAATACAAAAAGAAGTTCAAAGCATAAAGCTTGCATGAGAGAAATGAGCACCATCACTTTGTTTTTGTTTCCGTAGCACTCTCTCTCCTCACTCTAGCTAAAACAAGGGCTCTAAGCCTATTTTTATGCCCTACGTCTCTTTATTGAATCATAGTCAGATGTACGGTCAACTGGCTCTCTCCATCATTCTTTATTCTACTATAAACAATAATACCCAAGCTATGTGACTATTTCTAGCTCTATTCTTTTCTTTTAGTGTTTTTTTTTGTATGTGAATGGTACCAACTATAAATGAAAATATCCATACCCGTCCATGTCATAGTTGTGTCAGCTGTATCCGGCAACATGTACCAATATCAGAAGCATAATTTTTTTTCCAAAATAGAACAAAATGAATTGGGGAAACTCGGTTAGTATATCGGCTATATTAGGTGTATCAACCGATATTTTGAATATCAATCAATATTTTATCCCGTGTTACTAGCTAGTTTTTTCTTACCTAAATACCCCTACCTCTTTGTTTTTTTTTTTTTTGATAAATTGCTTGATTGTGAGCTTTCAATTATAACTAACGAGACAATTAGAAAGGAAAAGTGGAGTATTAATAGCTAACTTTGTGTAAAATATTGTTGCTTGTTCAATTCATTATCGTATCTAAAAAAAATAAGATTTTTAGTTAGTGCTTTGCATACTAATTTTCTAAAAAAATAATGTCACCATATCAATATCGAATCATGTCTGCATTCATGCTTCTTAGACTTCAAGTATTCATTCCGATAAGAGACTTCCCACATCATTCTTTGTATTAACAAATGAAGACCATATTTTATGGATCAAAATATGGACAATTAGTATGCACAGAAAGTATGCACTTCAAAGATGAGAATATTAAAAGCAATAAATGGATTAACTATAAAAGATCCAAAAATGGATGCATATGTCTTTTACCATTACAAATTCGAACCAATGTGAGAAGAATGGTTAAGGTAGTTAAGACAACTCCAATGTATGCTAAATGAAGTGCTTGTGAGAGAAATGATTTGTGTCACGACCTCAACATAAACAAGTAAATAATCAAAACAAAAACATCCAAAAAATACATATCCACAAATGATAAGAGACCAAATAACCCAAAGCTAGGTCGGACGTACCATACCAATAACACAAACAATATAATAAATTATAATATTAACAGCAGACACAAGACCTAACTGAACTGAACCCATCCGACCTCCCAATAATATAAGAACATGCTCAAACCCAAAATATTTATAAGGAACAGCGTCTAACCAAATACCCGAAATATTACAATTTTGAAACCATACATATCGTCCACTGGACACACCGTCCCAACATATACAAACTGCAGAACAAATATATACAATAATCCAATGCATAAAATACCAAATATTTCTCAATACAAATACAAATACAACTAAATATCAATTTTTGTAAATCCTTCTTCTACATCCTGCAAGTATCCATGGCCTGTTGATCTTGAAGGGTTAGAAAATATCACAAATCATGAGCTTAATGCGTGTCCATAAAATAGACAGAAGAACGAAAAACCATGCAAAATCCGATATGACAAATTTTCTGTTAGCACGTTCCAATCATGAATTCATACACACAGCTTGTTACATATACGAATATTAGATCACGCAAACTATACGAAACCATCAAAAACCCAAATCGTATGATACATCCATAAAACTCAAAAGTCCAAAATCATCAAATTTGAAAATCGTGTCAACATATGTAAAAATCAGAAGATCAAAATATCTTAAAACAAAATATGATGCAAGTTGAATCCTGAGAAACAAGGACTGGTACCTCACACACCGACTAATCAAAAGGCCAAACTTGAAGAATCGGTTATCATATTCCCAAAAATTTTACGCCAATGCACTACTATTTAAGACCTGGAAGTGGACAGTCTATATATTCCTCCCTATAAATACGGTCAAACAACACTTTCTTTTTTTAATCTGTGAATGATAGGTGCATTCATTAAGTGCACCTAATATATAAGGACATGTTCAAACATATACCGTCAATTCCATACAATGATTCTCAATAAAAACAAGCGGATGACTACATAACCAATACATAATTTTTTCACCCTCTTGAAAAAGTGTAAACTCATATCAGATAATAAAATAGAGCATTTATCAAATGCTTGCATGGAATGTCACATGTGAAGTCAAATACACAATATTTCATGACTTGTCTTCACAATATTTTCATATACGAATATAATCCTTCAAAATATTCACTTATTCTATGAAAAGTAAACGAAATATTTAAATATTTAGTAAACCAAACAAAACTTTAAAATATTCAATAAAACACACATGCATGAAATAATATTCAAAAAATAGGTACAAAGGGTGACATGCATGTACAATAAAACAAGAATCATAAGAAAAATCAAATGATTCTAAAAATAGACCAAAAAATGGGTTATACATGTCTCTAACATCAAATTTAACAGATATGACTCAAAAAATTCCAAAATCTCTTCCTTCTTCTCTCTCTTCTTCTTTCTGCCTTCTCTCTCTCTTCTCTCTCTTTTCCCATGCGAAATGACAGCGAAGACCCTTTTATACTAGAATTGGTGCATGAGCGTCCATCAAGCACACATCAGGCACCACCCAGAAAGTGCACAAAAGCGCACAAGCACCACATTGGACGCACCTTAGACGCCACACATTCTACCTAGATCACGCATGAGCACCCCATAGGTGTCAGTTTAGGCGCATTGCTTCTTTCTCAAAAATATATGAGCGTGGAGATAAGCGCCATTCAGGTGCTAGACCTAATTTTCATCTATTTTGATTTTTCTTCAAATTTTCATTATACAATAATTCCCGGATCAACTCTATGTATAATAATAATGACATCATAAATATGAACAAAAAATCAAGTGTTACAATTTGGTCAAGGTTGTAGGTAAAGGACAGGGAGAAATAGGCCCAAAAAACTCAAGTGATGTGATAAAATAGACATGAGGGAGCATCTACTCTCATCGGTCGTTCCACTATACCAAATAGAATTGAGAAAACAAATTCGTACAGCCAATCCCTCTTACTTAGGCTTGCTTTGCTATTGTGGTTGTGTTATACAGTCTAGTTTAATTACATTGTTGTTCATGTACTAGAACATGGTACCTTTTTCCTTCTTTGGTAATATTGGATATTACTTTACCAATGGATCATTTCTTACATTTTTTTTTTCATCATCATGCAACAGGATCCAACATAATATGACCAACATTACCACCATCGAACAAAGATAGTACAATAACCGAATAACCCAGTTCAATTTTATATTCCACCAATTGTTTGGCCATAAGATATTAATAACACTACTAATAACAAAGATAATAATCATAAAAGGTTAACTGTGCACAAGACTTCATGCATTGTGGCTCGAGTGGACAGATGGCACCAGCCTTCTCCTTACGTTAAGAGCGACTGCTTCTATAGTTTAAACACCGGAAAAGCGCAAATAATAATAACATATTTATTATCAACCAAGTTCACAAAATTTTATATGCTTGTATAATGTATATGTGTGTGTCACATCTAAAAACAGAAATGCAGTCTCGTGTTAATGTCAATCATAAATGGGCTAAAGAAAAACATAAGACAAATTAAAAGGAAGTAACTAGAGAATCAGATGCGAAAACAAATTTGCAACCCTTAATCGATACCTGAAAAAGGGCTTTGGTCAAGAGAGGGTTTTGAATGAGAATCTGTCTCGCTTGTTGCTGGTTCTGTTCGATCAATGTCTGAAAAAAAAAAGCCAGAGATGGAGAAAATTGAGAAAAACGAGAAATAAATGCGAATAATAAAAGAAAATAAATGTTCTTCAACCGATTGAGCAGTGTTCGCAGAGAAAGAATGTTGAAGGAGAAGGAAAATTTCAGGGAAGACATAATACGAACAAAGTACAATCTAGATTGAGAAGAGTCAGAGGACGTCAGGGATTTGCCTTCATCTGAGACATGATTTCGTAGAGTTGATTCTTCGACATCCCGGCCAGGTTCGACGCCAGGCCGTCGCCGGAAATCTCTTTCGCTGCCATCGTCTACTTGGAAGTGATCGACACACAGCGAGTCATAGGGTTCCCCAGATGGTCGGCCTCTTCTAAAGTTTCTTTCTTTATAATAGAATAATTTTATAATAAAAGTATTTTATTTATTAAGTTGTTACAGGAAAATAATAAAAAAAAAAACTGTTATAGACTATATTTGATTATTTTTTATTTTTGATTATATTTTTTTTACAATTTAAATATTAAAAAATATTTCAAAAATTCTTGCGTAAAAGCTTATTATGCTTTGAAAGTTAACTAAAGTTGTTGAGATTCGGTCAAGATATGAACATTCCGTGAAACAAACTAAATTTAAATTCTCATTAAACGTCAACTATTAAACTTATAAATATAAAAAATATAATATTATATAATAATTTTTAATATATAAATTTTTTTTAATTAATAAAAAAATTATTTGACAAATTTTAAACAATAAAATAATGTCAATTATAAAATAACTCTCTTCGAAATATATTCACTACAACTTAAGTGAAGAATAATCGAATATCAACCTCTTCAGCATATTTAGTAACTTACAAAAGAAAATATACTGAGAAAGAAGAATAATTAAATGGTAATATAGCTTATAAAATAACACTAAAATAACAAACCCTATCTTGATGAAAAATAAAACTCAGATTAGATATCAATAAAATACCAAATATCTTCCTCTTTTCTATTATTTTTTTTATTTATCTGTGTGATACTCCTTATGTAAAAAATAATTTTAAATATCCTAAAATTACGTTAGGCAAAATTTTATATAAAAAATGACACACAGGTACTTATCAGACATATATCAGGCATGACAGGCTTGGATAAATAGTGCATGAGAGTCCTTCAATGACAATTTTTTTGGACAAATTATACATGTACGTCTCTCAGGCACACATTTGACATAAGTTCTCTAAGAAAATAATGCATATGTGTCTCTCAAGTGTACATTATGTACCATTCTGCTGACCTTCGTCCAACTATCAGTCAACTATCGTACAAATATTACGCGATTTTTCAGCATCATTTGTCACTTGAATAACTTTCAACCAACTATCAGTTGACCTTGTATGAATACTGTACAACCCTCACTTGATATTACAGTCCAATCATGCCACGTGTAAATATCATGCATCTTTTAAATAACTCATCTATTTGTTGAAGTACTCGTCAATGTCTATTGATAAAATGAACACTAACAACAAATATTATTTTATAATGAAGGATTAGATCCGAGTCACTAATTTTTGCTTAACTATAACATATTTGTTGCATTATTTTTAATTTGTTTGAGTATTTTATATTTTCTTGACAACCAATATCATTGGATTATTTAGCTTTGGTTGATTTTAGATTAATTTTGCGGACTGTTTATCTTTTGAGTATAAGGCATGCACATTACATATTCAATATGTTGCGAGCACAAGTTGCCAAGGCCCGAGCATTCCTCAAAATGTGCACCCTGAAGGAAGAGAATTTCCCCGATTTATAAGACAGTCGTTGTGAAGCTACCTCTTTGATGTGGGACTCGTAACATTCATCCTCCTTCGATAGCCACAGACCTCGACGGTTGTATTTTACGGCACTTTACTTGACGGCTTTCACTCTGAAACACAATACAATCAAATCATAATAAAAAAATAATGTTGTGAAAATCTCAATAGATAGATGATAAATCTATTCAAGCCACATTTATAGATGCGTATGTATAAGTTATTGCTGCTTTTATGTTGAGATTATTGATTTACATTAAAAAAAAACAAAGATGCATGCCAAGTTCGCCGTGTATAGATGTATGTATGTGATGAACAATTTCCAATTAGTTTATTTCGATGTTACCAATTTGTTTTAGATTTATTAGATGTATTTGTAGAATGAAAATTTTAAAAACAATTGAGAATAAATGCAGATTTGGTACCTAATACGCACCTGACATGCACTCATAAGCATTTTAGAGAGATTGTGTGCATCCAAATGGCGTTTTTGGGGTATTCATTTATATTTTCAACAGATTATATAGCGCTTGATGAGTGTTTTTATAGCACTCGTGTATAAATTTGATAAATTGGTCGTACATTGATGCCGCACTCGTGTGCCCCTAAGAAATGGAGTGGCATCTAATGTGAGTTGACTGACACTCATGCACCAATTCTCTTATATAAGTGTATTTGATACTATTTTGGGTATTTTTATGAAAAAAGAGAAAAAATGAGAGAAAATAGAAAGAAAAAGATAAAAAATTATAATTTTGAAGCATTATTTTGTCAAATCAGTTAGATTTAAGAATTAAGGTAAGTATTTTTAAAGCAGATCTTTGGTTTATTTTAGTTTTTCTCTAATTTTATTTATAGTTGGTGGTATATTATACATGCATGTTATATTTTACTTCCCCCACTTTAAATAATGTACATGCATATAGTTTTTTTGTTGTTTTGGTTTTACTCGTTATTTAAAGACTTTGTTTATTTTATACAAAATGAGTAAATGTTTTAAAATATTATATTTATATATGAAATATTTGTAAATAAAAAATCATAAAAATATACATTTGGCTTTACACATGGTGTTCCATGCATATATTTTGGATTGATCTCAATTATGTCATTTACTTCTATATTTGTCATTTTTTGTATAGTAAAAAGTTTATACTTGTACTTCCCCGAAGTGAAAGTTTTATACTTTCTCAAAATTTTAAATATTTGTTATATAGTTTCCCAATTTGATATTTTACTGATAACTATCGTATGAAATTAAATAGAGTTAATATATTCAGACATTTTAATATATTCAGATAGATTTAAAAATTATACATATTATCTACATGTGATAAAAAAATAGCATTTGATTCCATCTACTATAAAAAAATATGTAAACAGCATATCCATAGGTCTAAATAGTAGTAATTTAGTTTAAGAAAACTGATAGTATATGTAATCTATCCTCAAAGTTTGTATTTTAGTATTTAGTTATCATATTTTAATATATTTTAGATTTTTAATAATTTTGCCTATATATATCTGATTTGATATTTAAGATATTTGATTTTGAGACTTGTAGGTTTTGACCACCACATTCAGATTTATGATATCGGATTTTGAATGTTTTCATATATCCATACTATTTGATATTTGTATTCAGGATTACGATTTTTACATACAAAATTATATTTAGACTTTTGGCAT